>JAZGTJ010000575.1:63120-95720 GCA_036877575.1 Botia almorhae | reverse complement strand
GTAATTATGCAGATTTATGCAAAACATTAACAAGAAGAATTAAAAGCACAAATGAGGTGGCTACACTTGAATTGTTAAGATTATGAATAATTACCATGAATCTTTTTTGCTCTTAATGTAACTTGTTTTTGATAAACAAAGCCTTAATTATCAGAATACTTCTGAGAATATCTGTGACCTTCATTAATCTTACAAAACAAGTCTCTGGCGAGTGGCAGACGAGAAGACCCGCTCTCATACCGAGTACACAAATAACAAGAGCGGCGTATGCTAACTAGCCACTTCAGAGAGCGGCGCGTGCGGCCAGGTATATCTTACAGCTCAGCCATGGATGCACAATCATGCCAGGCGACTCTGCCTTTCCATCTGGGACTCCCTCATTCCAGCTACTCATTAATTACAGCCACAATTCTCACCCCATCCTCCCTTTCCTTCTCAATATGAGAGATCTGTTTCCATCCCTGAACTTCACCATGAAAGTAATTGTTACAGCGTCGAGGTCCGTGTGACAGAGCCTCTTTTTTTCACATGGGCGCACGGGCACCTGACCGCGAAACAGTCACCCCAGCCCTCACCAAGTAGCCGATCTTCAGATGATGCTCTGCTCTCCAGCGTGGCATGTCACAACGTCCTGTCAATCAATAAGTACCTCGCAGGTTTCTCGTCCGCCCACTCATTCCCTCCGAACAGACTGAAGGTCCATTCATCCAACCCCTACCACACCACTCATCCTCTCCACGCTCTCCAGCTTCTCCACCCCTCCATCTGCGCTTCACGTACTCGTCTTGTAGCACACAGACCATGAGGATGGAGCTCACTGGCATAGACACATTGTCCATCACCCTGCAGCCAAACCCCAATCAATTAACTGTCCATCAAACTGATTGAACAGCTGATTGAGGAACATTATTTATTTGTTTTATAATATAAGATTTTGCTTCTTCATGTTCAGTTCAGTTTCAGTTCCATTTTATGTTTATTTTCAATGTTATATCTAACAATGTGCATTGTTGCAAAACGTATAAAGGAAACATTTAAGCATAGGAAAATTACAAAAAATAAGAAATTAAACTAAAATTGATAATGCCCATCAATCATCTGTTCAATTTGATGGCTAGACCTTGCAAAAATTCAAACTGGGAAAAGCACTATAGAAATAGAACTGAATGAACTGAATTGAATGAGACAGATATATGAGGAGAGCGAAGAAGGGTCGTGATTGTTGATTCATCAGTTCGTTTTGTTATTTTTAGCGATTTAATTAGAATGCTGACAGCTTGCTGTGTTCTAGTCGTTAGGCAGTTTACATGGTAAAACCCTCTCAGGGATGCATCTTTAAATTCCCATTTAGAGCACCATTGCTACAGCCATACACAGTCAAATGAATGTTTTTAGACATTTTGCTGCGAGTGTTATGTTGGTGTTTCGAGCTAATACCAAAAATTATGTAAAACTGTCTTACATTAACTTCCCCTTAAGAAACTCTCAGAAAATCTGATTCAGTCTAACTTATAATACGGGGTAATATAATTAATAAGAAATATAATACAGGGCTAATCTTAACCCTGATGGGCTGCCTTTACTTCGTTGCATGAAAGCATCTCTGTGAGCATGTTGCAGGCCTGCCTCAAACCAGTATCTTCCACACGGCATTACAGAGTACAGTGTATGGCACGCACATGCGCAGTGGCTTGAGGACTGATGCATGTTAACATCAGCATCAGCATTGCTGGGCTGGTATGTTAACCTGTAGTAGGAAGCTAGCTATAATGTGCACACGTTGTATCATGTGCTCCGACAGGAGTGTGCATAACAAATTCCACTCGTTCTTTTTGTTATGATAATGTTGCCGCTGCACCCAACATGCACTCTGGAGGGGCTGTGCAAAATGAGGAGCTGTGCACCCTAACCCCTCCGTGCCACATATTATGCACATGAAGTACTGCTGCCTTTAAAAACAATGAAACATCACTTTTCTCCAGTCCCAGAGATACCACAGCCATAAAATGGGTGACAATACCAGTAACAATCATTTCCAGCACTAATAAAAAAATAAAGTCTGTAAATCATCAATACTGGGCTGTAGCGAAACCATCAAACGTTTCCTCCCAGATTACAAATACCAGCGCGATTACCATTTATCACAATATAATAATACAGATAATTGTGTTCGCGTATTGATCTATAAAAACACAATAATTCACCAAGCAGGGAAGCTAGAGAGACACCCGATAGAATTGCTTTACTGCTCATCTTCCCTACACCAATGCAGGCATACTGAATGAGTTTACATGAAAAGATGGTCGCTGTTAACCTGTTAGGCAGCGCCAGATTTACAGAGTCTATTTCTACATTTTCCTTTTTAAATCGATAGGGGAGTCAAGCCTCTTCCACAGCAAGAGCTACTCATTTTCTTCACATCAATACAGCCCCACAGTTCACTTTTCATCCCCCTCCTCAGTATTAGGGTGGTTTTAATAGGACTAGCCTTTAGTTTGGAGCTGTATTCCCTGCAGACGCGGTGCTTTAAAGTTATTTTAGACTGAAAGGTTGCAGTATGGAGGTGAGAACTGTGGGAGGGGACATCCAGCGGACCAAAGAACCGCTCAACTCGGGTACGCCGCACACCCCCCGGGTCACGCCATGGCACATGCACAAGGAGAAAACTTGGCATCGCCTTTCCGTGCGCAACCAAAGGTGCACCCAAGAAACATACCCAGAGAGATACTTTTTTGGCCATTTTTTTGTTTTTCTTTGTTCTCGATTTATTTCAGTCTCCGCCTATCGACCAACAACAGATTTAAACTATTTCTAAATCCTGGTGCACTCCGATTGCCCGTCATCCTATCGCGGTTTGATGTGAATGTGTTTTTGCATGGATAATAAAACAGTGCCCAGACTGCGCCCGTCGTTATTCTGTTAATGAAGTTGGGATAGTTGTTTAATTTGCTGTCTGTGTGGTTAGCAGGCCTGCTGTTTCATGTTTCAGCATGGCGTAGGGAAGAAACAAACTCCAGCGCGGCCACCATTCTGGCTCCAGCATGCCTCTACCCGGTTGCCCCTCAAACTCCCCCTTTCATGCCCGGCGCCCCACCGCACCAGTGCCTGACCCCCAGGCAAACAGATGTCCCCTCAGCCCAGGCAGACAGGACTGCCTGTCAATCCCTCACAAGGGCTCTTTAATTATTCCTCCTCTCGTACTCCTCTCTAATAAAACATTAGCTTGCTAATCGAATCTGGTGCAGCTGACTGATATTTCAGCACAGCCCTATCAACACACATGGGCAGTCTGAAACACAACAGTGGGGGAGAGACACAAAGACCTTCCCTGGTGTCCACGCAACCATGGCACATCAATCAGCAGACGAGTTAAAGGCGAAAATTAATAAACACGTTGAATTTTAGATATTTACATTTATGCATTTGGCAGACGCTTTTATCCAAAGCAACTTACAGTGCATTCAAGCTATACATTCAAGCTATATACATTTTCAAGCTATATACTTTCAATCAGTGTGTGTGTTCCATGGGAATTAAACCCACAAACTATTGTGCTACTAGCGCAATGCTCTACCTGTTCAGATACAGGAACACGACATGAGTGGAGATTAGCACCATCAGTTATTAAATATAGATTATCCAGATCTCCTGAATGGACCTTTCATTGGCCTCTCTCTCTCCTATCATGCACTACACAAATGCAATCTGAACCTAGAATATGCCCATTGTTTTGGAATGTTACTTTAAAAAAATAATATTACATTGACTATTAAACAAAAAAAGTGTTTTCGAATGTTGTTTTGTCTGGCAAAAATGATAAAGAACCGCTATGCTTCATTTAGCAGCATTTTGATGTTTTTACAACACAAGTCTCAAGGTGGATGAAAGACGCCCAGTATGTCACTGATAAGCATGACACACACTCATAAACTACAATATCCATCATGCCCCCACATACTACAACCAATCCTACAATGCTTGTATAAATATGCCCTCTGTTTCTATCAACACAAGGAACCGAGAGGTTCTTAGTTGTACTTGACAGTAAATAAATACATTAAGGCTGCAATCCGTAACTTTCACCTCTCTATTGCCATCTCTGTTTGAAAAATAAAATTGCAGGCCCAAATTATAAATCATTTTTAATAAACTTACCGTTTCGAGGTATGATAAGGAGAGCATTTTAAACATCAATCTGTTATGTCCTTGCTCAATAACTGTTTTTGTTTATTTTTTAACCAAAAAGTTATGGATTGCAGCTTTAAACAGGGAAGTAACGCATATGTGAGAACATATTGAAAAATTCTTTCACCTTATTTTACAAACATCTCTCACACACAATATTCTATTGTTTGTTTCCAAAACACCTTTAGGCTGAAACATTATGGGCATTAAGGTTTAAAACATTTGTACATATTACTGTACCTGTCTTGAAAAATGTCTCAAACCGACGGTCACTCCTGTGCCACCTGTTTTGTGGCGGCCTTCTCGCATGTCGGGTGTCACAGAAGCAAAGAGTCAGAGAATCTACGGAAGGCCCAGCAAACTGACCCACTAAATGTATTCAGCTCTCAAAAACCGTTCGTAGCTGAAATTCATGTAAAACGCCCGAAACTCCCGATGCTTTTAAAAGCCACATCTGATAGTAGATAATGACACAGATTTCAGGGCCATTATGGAAGGCTATCAAATATTCCATTTCTTTTTGCATTTAGATTTGTAAAGCGTCCACACAGCCCTCACCTCATTCACTGACACGGTATCTGCGGAGCGCGGCGGACGATAAGACAGGCTGCAACCAACAGAGCTTAAAGGGAAAGAGAAAGCAAGATATACGAAAATGCTTATCAAAATGAAATGCTGGAAATGTATAACTCTCCACGGCGGAGGTTTCTTTAATGCTTCAGAATATCAAACGCTATTCAAGTCGCGGTAACGAGGCAAAAGTTGGGGCGTGTGTGAGTGACACGAATGAAATAAAATCTGTTTCATTATTACGTTTAGTTTATTCATTTATTCGCTTATTTCAGGCAAACTGTTTTGAAAGACTGTAGACGTTTTCTTCCTTACAGTTCACCGTGCAAACTAAAGCAGGGAAAACGACTGCACCTGAAACCTATTAGTTTCATGTTGATGAAACCCAAAGATAAATGCAGAAAAAAATAAACCGCCTGAAGAACAACGACTGGGACGCGAGAGCAAGGGGAGAAAATGAGAGGTTCAACAGGCACCCATCAGAAACTTCTCAGTAATGGGCAGGCACTCACCCATTGGACCAACATCTTTCAATGTATTAGCATGACAAAGGACACAATCATTTTGGATATGCCTGAATGCAATTTTCATTAACTCTGCAATGATTTATTAACAAAAGTGTCAGGAATGTAATAACAGCAGCAAGACCCCACAAAATGCCAAAATAAAAAATAGAAAAAATTTAAATGAATAAAATAAATCTAAATCGAGGAGGAAAAGTAGTAAATCAGAAGAGAGACACAGACAGAGAGAGAGAGAGAATGATTTGCAATATCTTGTTGCCTCGGGTCAATAAGGTGATCCTGATTCCATCACAAACATCACAGAGTTTAACTGTGCAATTAATACAATAAATACTGAACATACAAATGTCTCGTTTAAACTGAATTATGAGTCTGTCATAGTTTGCATTCTCACACACGCACTGTTGCACATGAAGCCACACCTGCAAATGACAAAGATGCTAATCTGCATAGTTTTGTATTAAAAATCTATTGGTCCCTGTTGATAAAGATATTATTTAGATCATTCTAGAAAATAATTCTTAGATAAATCTAGATATATTCTGTCGATATAAACTTCTGATGGTAAGTTGAGACAAAGCCTATCTTTAACTTAAATTGTGTGTGTGCATAAAACATGTCTGTCAATATCAGACAGCCACTTTAGTACATCTTTTGTGGGTATGATTAAATTCATCCACATTTACATCAGAAGAAAATCAGAGCAGAGTCAGACTGATATCATAACTGCTACTTATACCACGCTTTAAACCATCTTCCTAATAAACTTGGCCAAATGGCCAGTAACTCTATTTTATTTACACATCAAAGCCAATTTCTACTTGTGTTTGGCGCTCTGTGAGTGTTATTTTGGACCCATACATATGCTCTATAAGACGAAAGAGGACACCATATTGGTAGGCTGACAGTTAGTTGCACGTGTGAGATGGCTTGTCTCTTGGTGGGGGTGCTGCTCTTTTTCTTTTTTTTTTTTTTCGCTTGCTTTTTTTTCCCAAACACTCCCTCGCAGTAACACTGGCGCAATAATAACTCTAAAAATATGCAGAGACAAAATAGGAAAATCATCATCTCTGCATTACCTCCTCCTTCAGTTACTGGAGATTACCACCACTAAATGCGATCTTCATCGTTTACTACTTATTAAACCTCTAGATCAAATATTTACGAAACTGACAGAGCTAAAATTGCTGGAGGAACTCAGAATAAAGCTTTTATTTCACAGAACAAGAAGGAGAAATGAAATGAGGACCAAACATAAACACAGTCATTGAGAGACTCCAGGACAGAGCGAAACATCTGAAGAATGAGACTGTACATCACTGGTCTTTATTAAACGTGTTATATGGACTACAAGGGCTGATCTGAACACATTCACTATACATACTGATGCTGCAGTTAAGCCTCTCCATGCCCAACAGTTTATCCATATCATTAAGATTATCAGCTTATAATCAACTTTTATTAATTTATACTCTGCAACTTTGCAATAAAAATAACAAACTGCTAAGCAAATATCCTTCAAACAACACACATTCTTTCCCAGGTGGACCAGTCAGTGCTAACTGACCCAAATTAAATGTATAACTAATAATCTCAAAAGTGAAAAGTGTGCCAGTGGGTACTACATTATTGGGCTGGTTAGCATGAGCAGTGCTGCAACTAGCCAACTAGGGTTCCTAAGAATCTTTCTCCACTGACATCTATTCAAAATTAGTGCTATACTCTGACAAAATACAATATTGTTTTAATCAACATATACAGTGTTAATATTGTATTAATTATTCTAAATGGTACACTGATGCAGGTCCTGTGGCAGCCGAGCAACTGGCAGAAATTATTAGTACCTGCTTTTCTCCATGTATTTTAGACCTCATAGAGAATAACATTAGCATATACTTTCAAAACATTCTATAGAATAAACAGCCATAACAATATGTTTATATTTTAATATATAGATTACAGGTGATGATACTTTGCAATATAAAAAGAATGGCTGTTTGATATCTTGCAAATCAAATGAACACAGAACTCAAGGATTTTATTTTCCTAAACAGCATGTCACATGGGACACTTTTAAAAAAAGATTTTGTCTCTGTGCCAGCTAACAGGGAACATTCTCACAACATTGGCTAACACTCTCTAAAAGTTTTCTCAAGGCTATCAAAAGTTCTTGCAGTAAGATTAACTCTTAAGTTGTCAGTGGAACATTTTTAAAATATTACAGCATAAAAAGGTTGGATTAACGTTCTTATAACCAATAATGTATATACAACATTTAAAAACTGGACGCTTTGAACATTAATAGAATTTTTCAAATTAACATTTTTTGGTTTATTATTTTGTTAATTTTTTTGTTTCTTTGTCAACATTAACATTTTTGTTACTTAATCGAAATGTTAGGGAAACGTCCTAAAGGCAAACCTTTAAAATTGTAAGCTGGGATATCGCTTCTTTATAACAGCAGTCATCAACACAAACATATGGCCTCCAAAGTTATGCAAATACTTACTGCAGAAACGATTACACTGCCATTAATCCGATTATACATTCATAAAACTAATTTGTGTGCCAGAAATACATATTTACCTGCTTACCCCAAGAAAAAATGCCTGGTAGATTTAACAAAGCTTGCAGTAAGGCAAGAAAAAACATATTTCTATATGAATATATATATATATATATATATATATAGTCAACTTTTTACAAAGCTTATTCTGGCAAGGGTGCCTGATGGATGGGGTTTCTTTTTTAAGCCCTTTCAGGGAAAGAAAATAAGCTCAACGTTGCAATTTACTGAGCCATATAAATCAGCCTGCGACCACAAATAATTCTGCAAGGGGAGAATTTATATGTTTAATTACACACTGCAGGTGCCAGACTTGTCTTCCTCATTACTCTAAGATACATAAAACACTCAATAACACATATAGCAGCAGGACAATAGGAAGACAAAGTAATTAGCTGGCTGTTATTAAATAAGTTACTTCTATGAGCTGCTTCATCTTGGTCGCATTTAGCACACTGTATTTCATTAAAGGAGTGCTCTGGATTACCTTCATAAGTCTAGCTGGGTTGTTGCTACATATTACCTCTTGTTTCTGCAGATTTCCTTGTAAAGCTATTGTGCTCTGCATGCGTGTGGGTACAGAATACTTTGGCTCAATATGGGAAGCCAATTGAGGGAGGGTGGATTTGGCTGGATTGTCTGATTTCAATGTGTGTTTGGAGACAGGCAGGCATGTTCCACACACCTGAGCACTATGTTGCACCTAAGTCACATGGGCACCAGCGAGCAATGGGCAGCAGTGAGCCAAACTCCAGCCATTTCTGTTCTACCCCTGGGCCTGGAATCATATCAAAGAAGAGCAGCATGCCAGTGTGGGTGGCAAGGGATTCAAACCACAAGGTCAAGCAAGTTCAGCAGAACAGAGAAGGGCCTCTCTGGAGAGATAGGGCAAGAGAGGAGGAGTTGGAGAGAGAGAAAGTACCGATGTAAAAGCCACATGTGTGCAGTGCCTTCTCTCTCTTGTACTCTTGCTCGCCGCAGTCCAGCTGCCCTCCACCACAATCCCAGCCTGGGGAGGTTTAACTACCCAATACAGTCAAGGGCCAAGTCTTGCTTACTCTCTTTCTTTCTCTCTTTCTCTATTCCAAAACCCACAAAGTCCAGAGTAAACATAGTTCAACCTACCTCACTGGCCATTCTCTCCCTATTCGGCCTGAGGCTTTATAGAGACCAGCCAAACCAGGTCCAGTCCACCCTCCTCCTCCCAGGCTCCACCTGACGTCTGACCTGACTCCACACAACGAGCTGTGGGTTAGCTAATATACTGCAGGCCTCTCGCACACACTCAGCCACATAGTCGTATTGGATTTGGCCGCCGCTGGTCTGGCATGAGTTGACAGGCGGGTAGCAGAGGGCCGTGGGAACAGCTTGGCGAGGTTTGATGTCCGCAGGGCCGTTTGGAAATGCTGAGTGTTTTTAACAGGATGTCACGGCTACCTGGCCCCCTCAATCTGTTTCGGCACGTCTCAGCAGACTCGGACTGGGCACCAAGCCGGACACAAACCATTTACCAAAATGCCACATTTACTCTCTGACCACAGTAATTACTTGACAGCAACAACACAGATTACCATATTTTCAAAGGGGGTGCAAAAAGCACATTCTCTTGCAGTGGAAACTCAAAAATTCACTTGTTTAAAACTAGTTTACACAGGTGCACATGAATTCTTGCCTTGTTCTTCTATTTGAAACTTTAAATATGGAGATTGGAAACACATAATAAATCAATAAATTCCCCCTATGGTCATCACCTCTGTAATAAATAATGGAAGACAAAGTAACTGTCATCTGCTGATAGAGTTGAAGTGGGTATGCATGATTAATATCAGCAACAAACTGATGGCAGATATATTGGAGCCTTAAGGAAGACACAAGCCTATTGATTATCATGTTGGTTTCTCATGTAAATGCAATCCTGTCGTATTGAATGCACATAAGAAAACTACCAGACTGTGGTAAAAAACTCTATATCATGGCTGTCGCAATCATATGTAAATCATATGATTATTGCCTTTGTCTAGCTCTTAAAACATGCGTTCAAACACACCGAGACGCAGGTGATGCAAGTTCTACATTTACATTTACGCATTTGGCAGACACTTTTATCCAAAGTGACTTACTTAATGCAGCGAGACAATGAAGCGATGAAGTTCTAATCTCTCTATTATAGCAAAAAAAGAGGCAGGAAGTAAAAATACAATTGTTTCTAAACAAAGGAAAAGTAAAGGAGTTGGTCAGCATTCGGCATGTACGTTTGCAACATGAGTGCACATAATGGATGACATCACACCTTACATCCAACACCCAGCCAAGTGTGTACTTCAGAGCATCTTGCTCCAACAGTGCTTTCCATCAGAGTAATTAGTTTCAATGTGGCCAAGCAAGCATTACAGAGCACAAATCAAATTATCTTCTGTTGGAATAAGAAGAGATAGGAGTTCTATTAAAGGTTAACAGGCAATGGATGTCAGCAGGCAGGACAGAATGGGACAAGATGGCTTGGCACGGCTCCTACCTGTTTGAGCCGCATTGGCTTTCCTCCAACCGGTTAACTCTCCATCGGGTGAGCTCACCACAGCCTCTGATCATGATAAACAGCCTCTGAAATGACTCCTGGGGACACGCACAAGAAAAAGAGAATGTGAACTAGAAAACAGAACACAAATTTGTACACATTTGTAGTTTGTACAACAGTTAAATATCAAATTAAAGCTTGCATTTCCGAATCAAAAATCACCAAAAAAAATGAAAATTCTTTTAAATTTCAGTCTGTTCCTCAGACAAAACAAGCATATGACCTCGGAAAACACTTAAATGATACCACACGAGTCATAACTACTTAAAAGATACTTTATGGTTCTTTTTGTCATTTTGCATCTTGACAGCCTCTATCTTCATTCACTTGCATTGTATGAGTAGCTTCAAGTAGCTAAAAGAGTAGCTTCTACATTCTACCTAACATCTTATATTATGTTCCATGGAAGAAAGTAAGTATTGTAAACTGAACAATATGAGAGTGAATAAATGACAATAATTTTGAATGCTAGATAAACTATGCCTGTGCAAATATATCTAAACACATGACAATGTCTTGTTTGTTGCATTCTGAGAGTTCTAAAGGGGCTTCCCTACAACTGGGGTGGTTAGCTGGTTTCTTGGCAGGACTGAGCTGGACCAAGGTTACTTTATAATTAGAGGAGGCAACACTTACAGGAAACTGTCAGAAAAACCAGCATCTACCAGGAAATGGAAGCAAGGCAGAATGTGCTGATAGGAGGAAGAAAGGAAAGAAGAGGATGAGAAAAGACAGGAGAGGCAGATGACAGCAGCTGAGCCCCGTGTCCCATCTGAGTGTTGCATGATGGGAGATGGGCTGACATGAGGTGTGAGGTTACTAGATGACAGAGCACATGGTCAGCCATTAAACAACATGCATCATTGTAAATAGAAAAAAAAATAATACCTATAGTACAATAGAACCTTAAAGTACAATAAAGAAACCTGCTATTTTAGGGCTCTTATTATTTTAGGACAATGTGTAAATATTCGCCTCTAATTTGAAACCTGCACTTATCACCACCTAAAACCAACCAAATAAATAGTTACCTTAATAATGGCTTTAATGTTATAAATAAATAATCAATCGGTTAAATAATTTAAGTAAATAAAAAAACTGTTTTTGCCCAAACTTCAGATTACAATAAGAAACACAAGAAACACACAATAAGAAACTGCACCAATGGCACTGTGTGAAAAAAAAAGTAGTTAAAATAAATTCTTCTATGCCATCCCAAACAGCTTAGCACAGAAACACTAGCTTAACCAATGGCATGAGTATGGGGCAGACAATTCCCATTCCAAATCTGCTTTAATCAGGGCAAGAACCAGCAGCCCACTCCCAGTATCCCACACATCTCACATCCTGCCTCCTGCACAAGGCCTGGCCACTCCCATGACCCACTTTAACACATCTGGGTCAGCCTCTGAAGTCATGCACCTTTTAACCACTGTACTGTTTCCCTGTGTAAGGTAAATACTAGTACTAAAAGTGAGAGTACTGGTTTTACTAGTACAGTCCAGAGACTGGTTTACATTCTAATTCTACCTGTCTGAGCACCTCTGTGTGAACACCCACAAACACAAAGAGAATCATTTGTCTGAAAGGGTTTTAAATGTAGTCAAAGATCACAGATGAACAAAAGCTGCTGTTTGTATTGCTTTGAATCCCAAAATGAGAGCGCAAATAAAAACAAATCGCTCTCCTTCAGCCCAGAAGGGCTCAAAGAGGCTGGTGAGGTCACGAGGGAAGTGATTAAAGACCTTCCTCTATCTTCCCTGCACTTCCAAATATAAGTTACTTTTGATGTGTGAGAAAGGCTGCAGAAAAGAAGAAAAGCAACTTTTTCTTTCTCTTAGTTTGGGTGGCAATGAAGAACACAGTTAAATGACACAGCTGTCCTCTGCCTGTGGCCTCTGGCGATCTATCCCCTACAAAACTACCCTAAAGAGTGAGAGAGATAGAAAGAAAGAGAGAGAGAGAGAGAAAGAGAAACAGAGGGAGAATAAGCCCATTTCAGCTAGGGCTTCTGGCTACAGTGTTCAAACAGTCGTGGTATTGAAATAAAGAGCGAGCAGGAGCAGCGGGGTTTGGAGCGATCCATAGTGGGGTATTGATCAAGGTTAGCGCTCTGTGAGAGAGCACATCATCCCTACCGCACCACTGGCTGGAGGGCATCGCGCACTCATACACGTACAGTCTCGACTCTGTGTGTACTCTAAAAACAGTATTCCACATGTAAGCTAACAAGAAAATCTCACAGGCCAGAGTTTTATTTCTTGAATAAAAGTAAATATTGAGAACTCAATCAACACTAATTTGGACAAAACCCTCAGCTAATTTTAGGTTGTAAAAATGTTTCGCTAACATTTCATTAAGTAAAACAAAAATGTTAAAAATGTTATTTTGAAAATTCTAGGAAATGTACTATGATATATAACATTAAAAAAGTTCTTCAAGAACATTTCTGATACCTTTGCGCAAACTTTTTTACTAACTTTTTAACTTTAGCCAATGTTTTGAGAATGTATCCTGTTAGCTGGGTCAGCTTACAAACTCGTAGCCACACCAAATTGTTTGTAACAAAACAATTACATGAACAAATTACATGACAAATTACACAGTCTACATTAAAAACAAGTGTATAATAAATGATATGACACAACAAAAAGAAAAAGCTGGCTGTGATGGCTGTATCATTAAACATCCCATTGAGAGAGACTGCACTGATAGGAGGTCACCTCTTGAGTCAATGTGATTTTAAAGCAGGAGAGGGAGGATTTACACACTCTTTTATGCAAGATGTGGGACCACTCAAGATTTCATGTTTTGTTTTACAGAGGTGTAACCTGCCAATTCTAGCTACAGTCTGCTGCTCCGCTCAGAGCTGTCTGGTAAAAAGCACAGGGCAAACTGCCCTCCTAATTGGAAAACCACATATTCTGAAGAAATTGTGACTGTGAATGAAAAAACACAGAATTTATCAAAACGACATTATCATAATCATATCACTTTTTTAAAAACACATCTTTCTGCTCTTAGATCTCCCCAGACACAATCAATCAACACAATAACTTAATTGTGATATATGATTATATATTATTTTGCACCACGTGTAATTTTAATTCCTTTAATTATTTATTATAATTAATAAACATTTCATTTTGCCCTTACTGTACCTAGTGTACCTGTAGTATTACAATGCAACAACAAGGCAAAAATAATACAATTACATGTGACCAATAAACTCCCAGAATTTAAATCACTTCCCTACTCACAAACCCCCAGTACTGATAATGGAAAACCAGATTTGGTCAGAGATAAAGATGAGACATGGCAAAAGCCATCTGAAGGCAGTTCCCTCATAGGGACCATGTCAGACGCAAGAATTCTATATTCTCTCTCTTTCTCTCATCTGCTTGTCAGGGTGCAGTCTGGTCACTCTAAATGGATGGAGAAATTCCCTGCTTACTCATGCGTACTGCTGGCAAATTGTCCCTCTCATATCCCCGCCCCGCCGGGTGATTTGCGCAAGTCGCTGCGATGTTGAGTCTCTGTCTTATATTGGAAAAGGGCACCACGGAAATAGACAAACTAGTCCGAGAGGTGCATTTGAAGAAAATTACATCCTTCAGGGCCAGCCACCGAGTCTGCACGTAGAAGAAGCCACTAGCAGACGAGTGAGACGCCTTTTAGTGGCGACCTTGGCAGGGGAGTGGGCGGCCGGCAGCATTTCGAAAGGTCTTGCTAAGGCTGTCGTGCATGTTATTGTCATCATACTGTGAATTAGGAGGCGAAGGAGAGAGAAAGAAGGAAGTCGAGAGAGGATAGGAAAATCAAGCAACTTACACCAGCTAGCAAAATATTCTCCCGAGAGGTTTGATAGGAGATCTTGGTTTCCTGGTGCAACTGTCCCAGAGTACCATCATGAGGCTCTTTGAGCACAATGTAGGTGTGTGATAGCATGTCAGGTACAACACAGGAAGGAAGGTGTTAAACACACTGTGTCAACCTACAGCCTCGGCACCCATGTGTGAGAGTGTGAAGATTCAGCAGTGGTGTGGGTTTGTGGGTTACTGTCTTATAATACTTTTGGGGTTGCTGTATTCCATGCATCCCACCTACCAACTTCCGTTTAAACTATGTGAGTGACTGTGGGCTGAACAAGTTCCCCTAATATTAATAATGGCTTCACGCGCCCCCTATGGACTGTGTGATTACCTCCCCAACGCAACGAGTGCAGATTATTAATGCTTTTACCAACTTTGCCTCTAAGATCATCTGTAATAACAGAGAACATCCGTTAGCACTGAATTAGATCAATTAGACGGCACTCTTAAAAGAGGTTACAGAGCAATTCATAAATGGAGCTGTGAGGGATGGCAAGAGCAGAAAAAAGCAGTCACGTTATAGCCCATGAATAACAATGAGAAGGTATTAGACAGCGTAATAGCACTGGATCATGCACAGACCTGTTGAAAGATACAGCTGCGCTACAGGAGAGATAAACTTGGTCTTGTTACCAATGTGATTTATGCCAAAGACAGAAAACCCTCAGGTACATGCAACTGTGGACTCACACACACACACACACACACAGACAGGCTACTATGTACTCCAACAGACACAACAGGCCAGGGATACTGAATTCAAGTTTAAGAGGTCTGGTCTTTAATTCACCCTAACAAAAGTTCAAACCATCATAACTTACACACTGTTTCAAGATACAATATTTACAACAGCTGTGAAATGAAATAAGCAATGTGCATTTGAGAAATATTAACTACAGAAGCAATTATAGAAAATGTATATATATAAAATAATATTTTAAATCGAATAAAATTATAAAATTATACTGATTTTAGAGGCTATTAATTTCAGGAGTGATTTCAGCCTTAAACGTCCCAGCTCCCATTTTGACTGAGATGTTGAGGTCCTGCAGAATGCGTCTTGATTTCAGTGCATTAGACTGCGGGTCTACAGATGAGCAGAACACAGCATTACACAGAATACACAGCATTAGCAGAACAGTTATTTTAAGCGATTCCGCGTAAAAGAAATGCTGCTTTAACGTTGACGTTGTCATGACAATCAGCACGTCTTCTTTTTTGTTGCCTGTTAACCAGCATTACCAACCAGTAGACACAATGTGCTAATAAATAGTTTTCCCTTGACTGTGATTTTTGCTTTTGCTACCCCTGTGTGGTATTAAAAAAGTCTGAGTAAACACATCTTGTTGTGTTAAATACGTTGCCTTACAGCTGCTGTGTCACTTTTGCAGTTTAAGGATGGTTCAACTGTTTTGTGTGGAGAAACTAATGCTTAAATAACGTTCTTATAATCAAGCAATAACAGTAATTCAACGTATTAAAAACTGGACATTTTGAACTTTTCTAAAACGTTCAAAAACAACACTGTTAACGTTTGTTATTTAATGAAAATGTTACAAAAACATTCTTACAACCTAAAATTGTTAGCTGGGAGGTCTGGATCTCGGTATTCAGAGTGTGGAAAAAAATATTCTGTTCTTTTTATTTTTTGTCAATAGCTCACTGATCCAAAGTTGCCTAGCAGAGCCTTATAAGTCAGACTCCATTTAAGTAATACACACACCAACAAAATAATAGAATAGAAAAAGAAGAAATGGAGGAAAACACCAGGTAAAAAATGTGCCAAATTTGCCTTCTTTTTCAAAACGGACACTGCAGCTGCAGCCATAAACATCATGCAGGGAGGTCTTTTAAAGGCAACCCACATTAAACACAAGGATTTGCTGGGAAATTCTGCCACGTAACTTTCCTGTTTTTGGTTCTTCACTTTTTTCCTAAAATCTCCTGATCTTTAATCTTGGTGCCAATGCCTGTAATACAGATTATGGCAGTGAGCTACTGACGAGTCAGTAAAATCTTAGCTGGCTGACAACTCTGGCAACAGACTTATTTAAATATAATTCTCAAAAGGGGAAAATGCTTTAATGACGGGTGGCCAGCGTGAGCACAACCGCATTGGATGGTCAGATTTGGCGGCCACTGACATGCATGGAAACAAGCAAACGCAGCCCAGAGTATACAGACACTCATCCAAGCTGTGCTGTGTGTATGCAGTTGAAGTGTTTATTAACTGTCTGTGGTGATAGTGACTGAATGTTGAATGACACATGATATGTTGTTTAAAGCCAGATGACAGTCTCACGGTGTTGCTGATTTCACAATATGTACATATTCCTGTAATCCACGCACACACAAATCAATTTTACTGGGGAAACATAGCATATTGCTTGCTCATTTATCAATGCTGGTCAAACCCAACAGTTTCGTTGTTATGCTATGCACTGTAACACACAAAGAGTGAACATGTTGCTCCTCTGCAGTTGCAACCTGATCTCACAGGAAAACATAACTATTTTACAAGTTGACAATTTTGTATGAATTTGTATGATGCGAGTCGTGCTTGCTTTTCTAAAAAAACATACGTTTTTTAACTTACGTAAGCAAGCATGAAGGTGCACCCCTAACCCCATACCCTAAACTAGACCCTTACTGGGGCAAAAGCAGGTCATACGAAAACATACGAATGATATTGTACGAATTGATACAAAATAGCCATTAAAGCGATAAAACATAAAATTGTTACGAATTGCCATGAGATTGTGTTGTCTAGTGTCTGTTCAGACTGCTTTATGCACACTGCAGGCTGGCTAATTATCATGTGGTTCTATGCTACCCCCCTCCAAATAGAGCTGAGCACACCCCCACATCCCCTGCGGGCATGGGACGCACTGACAGTAATCTCTCTGTGACAGCACTTGGACGTGCCATCATTAAGCCGTCCGTGTTATTGAGATGATAGCCCTGAGAATGTGGCCATCATGCCAAAAAGAGAGAGTGATGAGCAGCTCTACCTCTGCAGACTGAAAGACAATGAGAGGAAGAGAGAAAGAGAGAGAGAGAAGGAAGAGAGAAAGAGAAAGAACAAAAGAAAGAATGAAAAAGCGAAAGAAAGAATGAAAGAGCAATAGAAAGAAAGTATTCAATCTTGATGTTTTTAGTCATGGAAATTAGTGTAGAACCAATACATGTAGAAAAGGAATTGTTAAAAAAGGAACATCAAAAAGAAAACTATCACTACGCAAGTGACATTCTCTGATTCAGTTTGTTGGTTGGTTTTAAGATTTCAGGTTTTAACTTTAAAACGTGTGTCATTCTGTTCCACTCCACCGTGCATCTAGCCGTTTCTGAACATGAAGAATGTCTTGTAAATGAACCCAGTATAATTATACAAAGCTTATTCAACCAGCTGAGGCAACCCACCAACTAGTCCGACATAAAAACATCTCCTCTCTAAGAAAATCTGAGACAAGAAATGTGCTTGAACAAGTGAGAGATGAGTTAAACCCACGAGAGTTAATGTGTCCAAAACCACATTCTCCTAGCACATAAAGAAGTGACAGAGAGGGGGAGAGCGTGAGAGAGAAAACTTTCCTATCCCCCCCCCCCTTCTCAGATTTTCAGAGTAGCCTGACAGGGAAACAGATGGCAATTTAAGCAGAGAATTTATGAGCGCCACAATCTTAATGTTGCATAAAGAAAAGAAAAAGACTCGCATCAAGCCCACTGACAAATGTACTCGCTAATATTAATGCACTCCTCATTCATCCAATATGCTTCCTAATTGCTTTTCTGTACACAGTAATATGGCACCTGCTGCTCAGCCCTTGCTCCGACGTTCGGAATGAGGCAACGCATGGGCCGCCACCGGCCCTCGCGCTGTGATGGATGCAGGGCTGTGCATCACGCACCGAGCCTGTCAGGCAGCATAATTAAAATTTTAGACTTACAGCCGAGAAAGAGAAAAAGAGAGAGAGAGAGAGAGAGAGAGGGGAATGGTAAACAATCAGCCAAAAAACACAGCCACTGCTCAAAGGCATCTTCACAGTCAGTTCACACACCCAGAACACCTTCAGAACTGTGACTGACACACACACACACACACATACACACAGGCTGCACTCAAACAAACACCAGTGAGAACATATGCATGTACAACCACAATACCCCTACATTACATCATTGATAACAGGAAAAAAATATATTGATATTTTAATAAAATTATGCCTTATTTAAATTATAGATCAAAGTAATATTTTTAATAACATGATTCTGATTCAGGTAAAAAGAAATGTATTACAGTATTTTGATAACATAATACAGTATTTAAAAAAAATCTGTTTTACAGTAATGAGAATTTAATGATAATGGTCATTGCAAATAATAGGAACTACAAAATAAATAAACATTACGGTAATGCCAATTTGATAAGAAAACAATTTATTGTAACAAGAAGTGAAAAGTAGAACCTTTTAATGCAGAAAAAATATTATGGGTTGTTAGGGTTTCGGGATAAATATGACCAAAGCGTTTTCACGAGACACACCCACATATCTGACAGTTCACTGGTATGATTCTTGTGTTTTTCAAACGTCTTTTGTATCCAGTTTCCACGATCCATTCTTAGGATCAGTTTGTATCAGTTGATATAAAATTAAGAACTCAATAATATTTTTTGGAAATTGTGCGTTTCTCTTTAAACCTTTTTCATGTGCTGTTCCTGAACGCTGTGTGTGTGTGAGTGTGTGTGTGTGTGTGTGTGTGTGGAGTTACACCTTGAACAGAATCATTTGGGATAATGTAGATCCTCCCTATAGCTTCTGTCATTAACTCTATAACAGCTGCTGTTAAATGCACTAAATTGTATTATAATGAGCAAGTGAATTGCAAGCAATTACAGAGTTAAATTGAATAAATCCTCAGAGCAATAAATTGTCCTTTCTCTTTACATCAGATGTAATTGATGCATATTTATATGGAGACCCACGCATATAATTCTCAGGGAGACAACGGTTTGGGTCTTCCACAGACAGATTTAACATCAATTACAAGTAGCTTAAAGAAATTGAGAAATCAAGAAATTGTAAAACACAAATAAAAAAAATATATTGAAAAAATTTGGACCGATCTGCCATGATTATAATTATTATATACATACTCAGAGATCAAACAGCGTTTTAAAGGGTCATACATATGTTTCTTTCCCCCTGAGGTCAACTTAAAATGTGATTTTTTTTCATAATGTGGTTTTCTGACCCTCAGAAAAAGGGCAGATTTCTTTAGGTTGTTAAAGGATTTGTGTTGCACTTGGTTTTAATAAGTATTTTTGGACAAGGAAAAGAAGATTTACATTTCTATAAGTTACGTTATACTATAAAAGAATGAAGCATTTTATCTCAAAAGATCATGAAGGATTTGATCACTGTTAATTGCAAAAATGTCTTTTGTAAAATCTGATCAAAATGCCTGGTGTGATTCAACATGACGAGATATGTATCATAAATCAGAAGAAGAACTCTTACTGTATAAGATTTTTTTGTGCATTATATTGTCTCTCACTAGTTCATCACATTCATTTTCCAGTATGTCTCAAACACACAGGCTTATACAGTATTCCCTAGCTCTGCTGCTGTGTAAGAGACTTATTCCTTCGTGTGTGTAATGGTGAGAGTTGTGCACCTGAAGGCACTTGTCAACACGGGATCCCAGGAGCTGGCAGCAGCCGGGGGCCCCGGCTCAACACATCTGCTGTATCCACTTCCACTGGGTGCACACATCAAACACATAATCCATTCATACACAACACACAACCTGTCATTTTATTCCAAGTGTGAAACATCACATGGCATGAAAACGTTTTTGGTTTCCAATTGCATGAATTTCCTTGCCAGATAACATCAAACTCAAAGGGCGCAAGAAACCACACACTAAATGCATAATTATAAAAAAGTTAATTTCATTTTAACCATACATAAGAAATAACAGTCAAATAAAGAAGTGATGACTGAGTAACTGCTTTTTTTGCGCGTGTGTAACAAGGACAAGCTAAGGCTGCGGCTCATTCCTCATCCCCTGGGAAACTAGTCGCATTCAGACCGCTGCACACATAGCATTTAACACAGCATGGGCACACATTTGCACATCTCAACACCTTACATTACCATGCTCATCTGTGCAATTGCATTCCTGAGACAGCTGCAAGTTCCTGCCCACTTTTGCTTGTGCACATTCTAGACAATGTCTCTTCTTCAATGTCACAACAATTACACAACACAGGAGCGGGGCTAGGTCCAGTCTTCAGGCGTGAGGTAATAATTGGGTTGTATTTTATGGTTTGTGTATTTTAAGATTGTGAGAAATGGCTCCACTGAATAAATCATTCATACATTCAGAGTGATTACCGGAGCGAGAAGGGGAAGCTGGATCGCCCAAGATAGATTACCCATAATGCATTTCAAGAAGGCAACTAATTAGCAGAAGAAAGGTCAAGTAAAACCAGAAAGTGATTAGAGAGGAGACAGAAAAAAAGAGAAATAAGGCGAGAGAGAAAACGAGGGAGAGACACAGAGTGAGATGTTTTCTCACTTTTGGAACATAGCCAGTTTTCCGCCCGCTTCTGTAACTGAAAGCGGTCGCTTTAATATTTAATGAAATGCTTATGTTGTGGCACCTGGACACATCTGCATCCATGGCGACCCGTTGCTTCCCAAGTGGGTCATTACTGTAGCCATTTGCAAAGGGCACAGGCCTCTCTCTGCCTGCGACGATGGCAGTCTTCAGGAATCTACTGCAAAACAGCAGGGAGACGAGGGGGTGGAGCTGTGCCCATCTACTGGGAGGACAGAGTGGAAAAAAAGTCTGCAGAAGAAAAAAACAACAACAGCCCAACACTACACCCAGAGCACAGCTACTCCCACAGAGCCCTGTGAGGCTGCAGCCCGCAGCCAGGCTTCTGCTGTCTGCACTGCCCGGAGATTACAGCACGCTGCCAACACAGGCATGGTGGATGCTTTCTTCTGGTGCATCTCTCCTGTCAACACCAAAAACACAACTTTACACTGGCACCATCCTCAAACCACCCTGCTGCCCCCCCCCTCCCCTAATGATCCACTGCATCAATATCTTCAGCCATCAACAGAGAGCAGATGTCGTATGTTAACGTATCCTTGGCTGGGACTGGGAGAGCTGCTTTAAAAAGCATTAGTCTCTGGTTCCTGGATGGCTGTCTCCCTGCGCCCTGCCACCCGCTCTCCACTGGCAGGTGATCCCGGGGCCTAATGGAATTTAATTACTTCAGCCACATTAATCACGGCTACAGTGGAGCATCCACTATTTCATCTGCACTCTTAGGGGTTATTAGTACAAATACACTGTCAACCTGCATTGTGGAAGCAGCATTTTAGGTGTCATCGCCTGTACGTTTATTAAAATCTATATCAGTATCCTCCAGCGGACACTGTTCTCCCTGCCCGTCTCCTGCACGCATTAGGTGCTTCAGACAAAGTTTCCTGGCATCCGGTGACACGAGGTCTAAAAAAAGTTTTTCCTTCATTAATTCTTTCCTGCCACTCCCGCCCGTCGTTTGACGATTGATTGGATGTGGCTGGCAAGGACAGCAGAGCGGCGTTTCCACACAACACACTGAAATTGAGACTTCATGGCCTGACTCTCGGAGGTGTCAAAAACATTACTCAATTCATTATATTATTAATGGTCCAACAGAGACAAGCTTTTCTTTTTTATCACAATGGCGCGGTTAATGTTTCATGGATGGCGTCTTATGACGTTCATATAGTCAATTCCCACTTGTAAAATACAAATCGCTACAAATAGAAGTTCCGCATTACAGGAAACAGATATTTAAAATACACCTACTGGTAAAAGTTTCATTATGTAGTGAGGCTAAAAACAATGTGTTATATGACCAGGATTAAAATAATTACTTTTTAAATCCGTCCCAACTTTAAAAGTGTTATTTTACCCAGAGTTGAATTAAAACTCGAAATAATTCTGGTTATTTTGATGGATAAATTGTCACCAACATATCAACCAGCGTAACCAGCACAGGTTGCGCTACCAGCACATATCAACTGAGTACCAGCACATATCAACTGAAATAGCCTGTTAAACACCAATTTATTTCTAAAATCACTACTCCAAGGACCAGGTGCTAGTTTGTTCTGTTTTAATTATTATTTCCAGCCTTGAAATAAAAATCAATATGTAGACTCCCTGAGCCCTCATTATCCTGTTTCATGTATTTCATAGTAAAATTAAACGGCACAAAAAGAAAACGTGGAATTTGAACCTAGCTGCTCTGGAAACTCGAAGGTCAGGGAAATTAATTTTACCGACTGCTAAGGTGAGGAGTAAGGAAGAAAAAAATAAAAGCACACACACAATTTCTACAGCAGTTAATTCAACATTTGCTGTGTTTCAGGGGTTTCAATATTTTCCTCATGCATAAGCTATTTCGCCAACCTGCAGGTAAACCTGCATGTCAGGGTTCGAGGGCTGCGGTGACAGCTGCAATGAAAGCTTTATCCTCCTGCAGAAACAGTTCTGCAGAGTTCATGCTCTGAAGCTCCTTCTTTCTTTTCCAGCTACTTCCAGGTGTTATTTAATATGCGACACAAAGTTTCCAAGCAGATTTATCAACGACTGAAGACATTCAGAACATATTATTCTGTTGACGTGCTGTAATTTAGAAATACAGCAGCAGCAAGTGCGCTTTACCCAGACTCAGATGGGAATTAAAGAAATGGTTCCCCCAGAAAATGTCATTATTTAAACACTCTCACAGTGGTTTTTGTGTGTGTGTTTAATTAAACATGCAGGAGCATACAAGTTCAAAACAACAAGCAAAAGTGTACACATTTACACTATTTATTTCAAATCATTCATGGCTCTTTACATACGAATCAGGCTATACAGTTTTGTACCAAAAAGCAATGGTTTTCGAGACCTTTAATAAGTGTGCATTCGAAGCAAATTCAGACCACAAAAGACCCTAAACCTTTACTTTAATGAGGATACACCTATAAATAAAAACTAAATACTATCTGGATCGGAAAGCTTGTAAGCATGCTTGCAACCACACAATGTACTAGTAAGAAACCTATGGTGCAAAAAGTAGGCACTTTAAACAAAGTCACACAGTATACACAGCATACAGTGAGGCCTTGGGATATATATATTTTTGGATATATATCCATGCATAGAGTTTATGCATGTCTCTGTGTGATGATGATGTGTGTGTGTGTGTGTAAAAGGGGGATGGGGGGTTGGGGGGGTTGTTGGGGTGTTGTTTAGGTTCAGGTAGCCAGAGAGGCAACTGGACCACAACAGTGCAAAGGATTCTGGGTGTGAGAATGTGAGTGGTGGAACCCTCTGGATCCTTGCCACTCATCTGGCCACCTTCCTAAGCAGGGCAGAAAATCAAACAAGTAGGAAAGAATTAAATAAAAGCAAGAAGAAAAATGATTTCTTATAAATAGCAGGCTTCGCCAGAAGGCATAGGAAATGAGAGCAGCGAGGCGCAGGAGAGAAGCTTGAGCTTGACACGGGTCTTAAAATTGAGAGGGGGTGGAATCAGGGACCTATTGCGCAAAATGGCTCCAACCAAAGCAAGGATTAGTGTTCCTGCCTCCACAGCCAAGATTCTCTCTAGAACAACTAATCACCTTCAAGTTCTCTCGTTTTTTCACTGGCTGTCTCTCTCTCTTCTTCTCACTTCTGTTCTCTCTCTCTATCCTCTTTAAAGTATCATTTCACCCCTCACAGCCATTATGGCTAAAATTAAGCAGAGAGTGTTCTGCCAGCACCGATTAGACACATCCCTGGATCTGCACTGAGAAGAAGGTGTCATGTCAGTTACGGCTTGGAGAAGAGACGAGCTTCTCCACAACGGTCTACACGGGCGGGCTGAGAAAATGACGCACATCTGTGGCACAGCGAAAAGGCTTGTGCTGAGAAATGTTTTGATTTGGCTTGGAAGATTAAAATATCAAGCGGCAATTAGAAACGAAGTCGACGATCGTGTGAGGATTTACAAAACAAATCTTACCGATTGCTTTGTGTGAATGTGCTAATAGAAGCCTAGCCTTTTCTGAGTGAACAAGTGTTATACAACCATAAATAAAGATCGATAATCTACTTTCAAGTAAACACAATTGAAGTTGTATGGCAATAATCAAAAATTTATGTGTTTACAGACATATTTCCTTACGCACTTGAATTCATTTACTACACAACAACAGTTTGCATAGCAGTCAAAAGCGTGCAGAGATCAATTAGTTTAATGTAGGGAAACAAACCAGTGGTTCTTTGTTGTTGCATTTAAAATACAAAATGCAGACATCAGCAGATCTCTGCTCCAAAGATTCATACTTTAACCCAGTTACAGGCGAAGAAGAAACATACGCGTATAATTAGTTATCGCAGAACTGCATAAATGAATGTTTACTTCGCATTGGAGGCAGACAGTGTGTTTGTACACACCTGTTTACTGTGACATTCTGCTAGAGATCAGAATCTCACAAGCCTGACTGCACACGCATAGGACAGCGATGGTATCCATAAAACAGTAATTTTATAATCAAAATGATCTTGAGAACAGGCTCTGTGCTCGTTTTAAATAAGGCTTAAATCGGTCACCTTAATCTTTAAGAGCTGTGTTTGACCCTTATTTTTTTAATGTTGAGCCAGTGATATGCAGGTAAATAAAAAGTGAATATTGTGAAAGAATGACAGCTGTATGATTTCTCTCTCCGGTTTTACGCAGACAGATGAAATGGGCCCTGCACACTTGCAAATGACTGGGAAATATGCAAGTAATTTACCGTTAAATTCCATAACAGGAAAACCTAATTGTACAGCATGTCCAGCTTAATTGAATTGTTCTACAAGTGCATTACTGTTATGGAAATAATACTGACATGAGTGATAAGAGACTGAAAGCTGGAACACTAAAATGATAGCAAAACAAAAAGAAAAAAAATTAAATCAACACACATACACACACAAATGCGAAAAGCAATTCTGTAAAATGTACCATAGTATGTAATATGTACTAAAATGTACCAAAAGCACCACAAGTTAATAAACAATAGGAAATGTATATAAATTTGTGATTACATATAACTACAAGAAAACCTTGACAGACATCCAAATTAACAACAGCATGACTTTATAACATCAACCATCCAATATGTATTTAAGTATTATGTTATAATATTTACCATGTAAATATGTATAATATGTACAAGAAAAAAATGTTTTTTTACACCAAAAAACATCCGTATGGCTTCCCAGACCGAGAAGGCCCCTCCCTCTGCTGGTCAGAGACTGAAATGCAGCTGACCCTTCTACAGTCCTGCAGTGTCCTGACATCTAACAAAATCAGCAGTCTGCGACCAACCAGACTGTCAATTTTATGAACGAAAGGTGTGTGGGTGTGTGTGTGTGAAGCAGGTTACTCTGAGAAAGCACACACAAAAACTCCCAACTCACATTCACTCCCCCAGATATGCATTTTAAGCACACAATCTCTTTCAAGCACACAATCATGCATACATATGCATATATATATATATATATAAAATTTAATTTTAATAACACACAAACATGAAGAAAATGTACACACACACATTCAGATTTTGCAATCTATCTTGCAATATCACTGAAATTCTGTCAAAATACACAGAGCATTTTTTAGGTCTGAAAGCATCAAGAAAAAGAACAAACTGGCTTTAATTCTGCAGTGAATTTTCTCTTTTGATTGATGTAGAGCACATGTGCAGTAATATTGGAAAGCTCATGAGTGATAATGTAGAATAAGGAATGTAATATCACCAGTGTTTCTTAGAAGTGCTAAATCTACATTTTCTGTAAAGCTGACTAAATAAAAAAAATCTCATTACCTCACTCCACAACAGTGGAATAGCCTTAATATAATGAAGCCTATGATCTCTGGCTATCTCAGAAAGCTGGTTGCTTCAGCAATGATAGGTTAAATGTAATTTCTTATTTGTTTTTATTCAGACATCATGATGGTGAGGTCCTTTCATGATGACATGCTGATGGCTAAAGAACTTCATTTAAGCTGGAACATCTCACAGATGTGACAACACCCTCCTTTGTTGCCAAAAGTGCTGAACTGCTTTGAACGTCCTACTGACAAACTAGAAAAGCCATTCCAAATGCAAACGTAAGTTATTGTCACATACACATTTAACCCTCTAGCCACTGTACTGTCCTATTGAGTGGAGGAATTCTGAAATCATGTTGCCCTCTTTTGGTTGGCATGTGCAACTGCGTATTCTTTTACAAATAATTACAACTTCTCATGAAGGAATACCGGCAGATATTTTAAAAAAGAAGAAAGGCACAATATCACTATATGTTTGAAATGTTACTTAAAAAAAAGAGAAAGTAAAATATGAATGTAAAATACTCAGACATGACCATGTTACAAATATACTGGTTATCACTTTGTGGTCGCCCTAAATATAATCTGAATACTGATAATGGCTAAATGAGTAGCAGATGCATTTCACCGCCCAACAGACCAGAAAATGCTAAAAGCAACTACATCTGCAAAAGATGTAGTTTAAAAACAGTCTGGCCTAGTGAGGAAAATTACTATCTAGTGAAGGTCTTGTAAAGCTTATGCAAATCCAATTCCCAACACTTTTCCTTTTGTCTTATTGCTACTGCCTCGTTTTATACTCACCCTCTCTCCACCTTCTCTCTCTCTGTTCTTCGGTATGTCTCTCGCTCCTAAGACCAGCGGGTCACTCCAGCAGGAACAGGAAGTATCTATCCTCCGGTCCAGACCTCACCCCTCCATCAGTTTAACCAGCGTTCTCCCGGCATTCCAGGCTTTGATTTCTCACTCCTCTGCAAAGATAAGAAACAAACCCAAGCAAAGGGAACTTTCAGTGAATATCCTTTTCAGCCTCCACAACTATCTGTTTTGCTTTCTTTTTTCCCTCCCTCGTTCATCTCTGAGCTCTAGGAAGTGAAGAGGTGGGTAGTTTATTCAGTAATCTCCAGAATGGTTGATCTAAATAAAGATGCTCTACAAACTCCATTGTATGTCTAATGGTCTATCACAGAGGGAGGATTACCGATCTGATTTAAATTCAAAACAATGCTGAGTGGAAAGGAGAAACGACTTTTGGTGGTGACAGATTCACTATCGAGAATTTCTGTGGCTCATATTTCAAGCTGTTAAAACAGACTCCTTTAAAAGGGCCGTACTGCCCAATACGCAGCAGTAAATAAACGATCAGAGCGCGGCGATAAGCAACTCTTCCACACGCGCTCTCCCCTCATCCGAATCAATACAGCCCATGCTGCATATCATTCATCTCATAAGTATAATGAGTACTTCTGTTATTAATCTCATCTTTATACGGGGGTAATATGATAGTTAATTCAGCTCTGCTGAAATGAATAAAAATAAGTTAATCACAAATGCATCGCTTAGGAAAATCAATTTCGCGAGATATTCCAATAACAATACATACAGGCAATGAGTCCTAATTCCATCATGCATTGAAACCAATATTCCTCTCTTTCATCTGACTAACATATAAATGGGATTTTTCACACTCTTTTCTTCAGTGCAAACAATATAGATTTTGATTCGCTTGCAAACTATTTTAATAAAAAGCTATTGATGAGATATCGATTGTTTAGCTCACAGCACAGCTCATGGGCCCGGTGTGCAACAATCATTACGCTCTAAGCTTCTGCGTTCATTTCTACTCATATGGTCAATAAAGACTTCATATGCTTGTGGCCCTTTGCACACATGAGGGCACTTTTTCAACTCTGTCCTCTAATCAAAGTCGACTGTAAAGGCAAGCCAGAAGAGCAGCGCCATTTTACCAGTACTCAAACAGTCTGCCGACTGACTGTGAGTCAAAATATAATAAAACATAAAAACATTTTGTGAAGCTGATCTGTTCTTCAAATGTCACAAGAATGAGGTGCTTTACATTGATTTAATTTAACATAGAAACAAAACAGCCATTATATATAGACTGCACACTGATGATTTCCAACCTCACCGAAACTTTAGCAACACATAAGTAAATTGAATTTAAAATTGGCCTGTTTTTAACCTTTTCAGGTTTTCCAAGTATCATTTTATGCTATAGTTGTAAAATCTGCGGCACCCCTTAAGGTTCTCTAAGTGGCTTCTTGACTGCTCTCCAGTCTGTACTGTACCTCACTCTAAAAATGTGAACTCTGCACTCTAAAATCTTATTTATCCCTGTGTCACTGTGTAAAATCTTTATTCGTGTGAACATATCTTTTAAATGTGAGAGCCACTGGAGAAACGGCAATAAAAGATTGCAGAGAGATCAATGCTGAACGCATTACGCCTCGGCACAGAGACTTGGCTTTAATAATCAAAAAATTGATCCATTAAGCTCAACCTAATTCTTTGCCAAAACGGTAGAGGTGCTTTGTTTTCTACACATGGTTATGTGGAGAATTGCAATTTCTCACAAAGACTCTGATGTAATGACACAATATCGAAGATGAAATGGGCTCATTAAAAACTATATATATACTTTTTACAAAAAAGTAAAACACTGAAACTTGCTAAGCTACACATGCTTTCACTCTGCTAAAATACTGTGTGAACCTAAAGAGAACTAACTTTAAACATCGACTAAAAATGACCTTTTGGATTATTAAATGATTTGTATCATTGTATGCAAATTCCACTTTTTGGCCATTTTGTTGTGTATAACGTAAATATTCATGTTTATGTCTATGCATTACTGTACTTTTAAAGTACCTGAATATATGTTTGCGGAATTTGCAGAATGTACGTTCAGCGGATCTCTTGGGCAGTCGTTCGCCCCTCCCCCATTTATGTGCTAATTAAAAATGATACTTAATAAAGATCATTAAAACTGAACACAACTCATCTGTGTTATCAGCAGACACATACTCCAGAAAACATCTGCTAGAAAACGTAATTGAATTTGTATGTAATGACCTCAAAAGAGAAGTTATGTCTGGACGACTGCGACTGAGAGCTATACTTCATGCACAGAGCAGAGAGTGATGGCAGAGCAAAAAGATTTCTTGAACCTTTTTCTCTATTCTATCTTTTTTTGTCCTGAAGTGACCTAACATTTACTGAGCCCTTCTCCGATGACTGTCTGCGTTCTCCACACACACACACTTTAAAAGGTTACAGGATGTGCCCAATTCAAGGCTGTAAGTGAGAGTTCCACTTTTGACACAAGGATTTACCAAAAGAGATGAAACCTTATCCATACCGCTGTGATGAGCTGGAGCATTTGTGTCTATTCTGCTGTGTAGCAGCAAACAGCCAGGTTTAAGAGTTAAGGGGATGGGAGGGGTGGATGAAAAGAAGTACAAAGAAGGTAAACAACCCAAACCCTCTGAAACAAGACCCGCGGCGGAATCGTTTGGACCTCGGTGGATGTGTAGGTCGAGCATCACAACACAGAGACATTTCCTCCTCACCGTGTCCCTGGGCTGCCGGTGCAACTCAACACCGGTGATATCGATCGACTTGCTAAGCCTCCACCAACCTGGTCAAACCCGAGTCCTTTCTGATATTTACCCACCAAAGTATTCCCTTTTGCTAGCGCTGCCAACCCACAAGACATGGAGGGGGGAAAAAGTCAATTATATACAACGTGCTTGGTTTCCCCTCAAGGATGGAATCCACCCTTTCTAATCCGATCAATTCATGTCAGACAGGGGGCTGGATTCAGCGCTATCTCTGAAGTCCTGTAATCCAGGCTAAGTCTTCACACTGCCTGCCTCGCCTCCACAAGAAAAGGGTTTGGTCCGGAGCGTGATACAGCAAATTAGTCGTAGTGTACATTCCGACGCACTGCAGTGGATGGGTGCCAACATGCTAACAACTAAGCATAATTGGATAAGGTGCATTCAGTCAGCTCCTACTACAAGTTCCTACTATATTCAATGCTACAGTGCAGTGTTTGCCAACCTTTGTTGGCTTGCAGACACTTTGTACCCCAAAAGCCTCATCAAAGCAGCTCAAGTGCCTCTTTATGAACACCAGAAATGTATTGCTACTGGCCGTATATTATAATCATAAAGTCAGTAATATTATTAACGAAAAGAACAATGAATACCTTGACAAAACAGACTAATCTGCATATAGATTTTGCTACTGTCGACCACATACATTTAGAATATTTACACATTATTTTTCACAAAATGTTTGTTTTCTTTGTTAAAATGTTGGTTATGGAACATTTTTAAATCCAAATATAAATGGCCCCAAAAAATCTATTGATAGACTTCAAAAGGAGCTGGAAAAAAATGTGGGGTGGAAAAAAATCATTCGCTTTAATCCTTTTTTCCCTCGTTGTATGAGTTTCCCAAAGCAAAATCAAATTTTTCCAAATACCTCCTCAAACCTGTTCAGGAACCCCCAGGATACACAGACCTCTAGCAGAAATGAAGAATGAAAAATATTGCACTGCGAGGTATGACGCTGCTTTTTTTAATCCTGGTTTGACTTTTAGTCACTGGTGAACTGTATCCAAGCAGTATATAACTTTGAAGTATTTGGCTTGAGTGAGACATGGGATGGAGTCCCATTACTGACATGCAAAGGCTAACGGCCAGTGCACACGGTAAATGAACAGGAACGAGGAAAGAGTGCTGGGACACTTTAATTTCCATTGACATATTGTACCTCATGTACAGTCTGAATGGCTCCATAAAGAAAGCGTAATGATGGTCCAGGACTCTGGCCAAATAGTTGACATGCACCGCATCCCTGGTCAGCTCAGCACCAGGTTTGATCCGTCTCATTACATCAGTCATTCAAATAATGGCCAGCTATGGGAGCTCTGGTAAAACTACAATACACATGCCAAAGTCTACATCATCTCTCTCTCTCTCTCTTTCTCTCTCTGTGTTATATAAATGGCACAGGTGTCCAGGGCTGATATAATATAATATAATATAATATAATATAATATAATATAATATAATATAATATAATATAATATAATATAATATAATATAATATAATATAATATAATATAATATAAGATAATACATTTCAAATGTTCTGTAAATTCATAAGACTGATAAAATAGACATAAAAATGCTGTAATACATTTTGGAATATGTAAGAACTTATATATAATTAACTTGGATCAAAAGACACCTATAAAAAGATCCCGACAATCTGCGTTAGCAATAACAATCTATTTTAAAATGATTCGTAAAGTAGCATTAAAGCTTGTCCACCAGGACCTAAACAGAACAATGGCTCCTTATTCTCATTCACATGGATGTATAGCAAGGAGAGAGAGGCACGATAAATCGGCCACCCCTGCTCTTGTCTCGCTTCAAAAGAATCAGTTGGAAAGAGAGAGAGAGAGAGAGAGAGAGAGAGAGAGAGAGAAAGCAGGGAGCAAGACCCACACAAAGTAGTTCCAGCCAATTGCATTCCAGAGAAGTGACCATGGCTGGAGATAAACAATGCACAATAGCTCACTCTCCTCAAAAGGTATAAAAGAAGGCAGATGCTGCAGGAATAAAGCAATAGCAGAGACGATAAATAATTCGCATATCTCCTAAAATTGTTTAAACCCTTTATTCAGGACTGCCATTAACCCAGTGCAGTGCATGGCTCTAACAATCTGCATGTGAAGGGAAAAGAGAAATCTGTCTCTCACTCTCTCCCCATGCGGCGTTGCCAGGCTCACCCTCTCCAAGCCAGTCGGAGCCAAAATCGCTTTAAATTGTTCCTCACCGTCGCAAACAAAAAAGCATTTAACACTCACCCATTGTGCAGGGACTGATCTCTCAACCACTCCTGCGCCCGTCAACGCAAGCCAGATATTCCTTCCACAGATATGTAAACAGCCCACTAAGATTTCTTTGTTTGGATTTTGAAGCTGGGTAGGTTTGCCTTTGCTGCGCTTGCTTTTACAGCTAAGAAGCAGGTGGATGACAAAACATCAATCTCTCCAGGCACAATGTGTTGCACGCACACGCTTGACACTCTGCACAAGCAATATACAATCGCACACTCCAACAGTGCTCTCAGCTTTAATGGTGTGTATTTGCTTAAAGGCAGCTTTACTGCAAAACTGATTTTTTGATGTTTTTTGGACAAATGGAGCATTGTGCATATTACACCCTGTAAGGTTTAATGAAATTGTGAAAACTAAACAAAGACATTGCATTCTTAGCAATGCATGGCAGAAAGGTTGGTGGGCTTCAGTGCAGTCAGTGGAAACATGTCAGGGAACAACTAAACG
>JAZGTJ010000575.1:0-63106 GCA_036877575.1 Botia almorhae | reverse complement strand
GAGGGAGTGATGAGGCAAAACACAAGTTTAAACAATTACCATTACTTTCAGTAGTAATATAAATATTATATAAATATTATTGTACATTATTGCCATTCAAATGACAAGTTAAAGCCTTGCACATACTCAGAAACAATGTATGTGCAATATACATTGCATACATATACAATTAGAAACAATGTATAGTATAAAGCAATGTAAGTCGCTTTGGATAAAAGCGTCTGCCAAACGCATAAATGTAAATATACACATGCACACACAAAACAATTCAAGGTTAAATACAGAAAAACATATTTTACGCTTTATTTATAGTTGATTTGAACTCATGTTAATGGTTGTAAACTCAACATGTTTTGTTTAATTTTAATTGGATCTATAATACTGTTTGACAGTAACTTGAAGGATCGTTACAAGCTGAACTCCTTCATGAAGGGACGTTTGAGAAGGCTTATAGTGAAGTAAGCTTACGGTGGTCACATGGAGGAAGTCATTTAGCCATTTATGATCACGTAATCCTAGACATCCCCGCAATTTTCTTAACTGAGGTAATATTTTTGACTTGTTACCTGGGACTTGAACACAACAGGAATTCCTTTCTTATTTACATATTTTACCCAAAATGGCCAAATTTTAAAACTAGTACATTTGAAACAATAATAATAATAATTTACCATGTCTTTGCCACAATAATCTTTCCAGCGATAAACTGCTTTCCTTGTAGAAAAGAAACGCGCTGATTTTCTTATTCAAAAGTGAAGTGTGTTTCCGTATCTCTTCGCTGCAAACCATGCAGCTGTTTCCAAAATAGCCCCAAATATGCTCATCCACTATTCCCTATATACTTCATTTTTACAGTTGACTTCATAGTGAATTATAACTAGTCAACGAATTCTGAAAGCGGCCACAAAGATTATCGGAGGGGCTGCGCGCGCCCCCTCCTGCCGAGACGCGGGAATTCATTCGGCGCGAACCTTGCGGTGGATATGCAGCGGGCTGGCGGAAAGAAGTTGGCTGAGTGTACATTGGTTGTACACTCGTTGTTTTCTTCATCATGGGATTGAATGAGTGCATTCGATAATGCCCACTACATGTCTCCTCCAATTATGCAATATATAAGGTAATATGGGGCAATGTCGGACACAGTCATTGACTAATGCCCTGGACCTGTCAAACAGTTATTCTAAAGCTCAAATACTGGGTAATGTAATATTTTATATATGTTTATTATAAAAAGCCTGTTATTATAATGCCATCCATTATTCAACGGTTTTGTAATTAAATGAGTCAAATTCAGTCTTTGGTTAGGTGTCATTGGATGTTGAATTCCGTTAAAAAGGGCTTCAAATAAAGTTTGGTCATTCAAACTTTTATGACGTAAACGACACTTGATTCTTTTTGCGGGAAGTTACTTTCGCTTTGCTTGTATCACAGTGTATGAGTTTCCTACCATTAGTTTATGACAGCAGCGGTCCGTTGTTTTCCTGCATGTAAAGGCTGTTTTATTTACACATTTAATTTGCGTCATATCTGCAGACAGTCATACACTGTATGTTGCTGGTCGGATAATACGCGTCTTTGTGAAAAAAATGTCCGTGACGAACTGTTTGCTGATTAAAGAGAGCCCTATGATAATTTCACTTAATAAAGAGAATACAGTTTACGATGGATTCATTACAGCGCTGGTAAGTAAGGATTTAGTTAGGGACACTAACTCTCAAGTAAGGATTAGTTAGCAGAGTCATGCTAACTAATCCAGTTTAAAGTGTTAACTCAGTTTGTTCCCAGAAACTCCATATGTGTGTGAATACAGTACGTGTGATTTAATAGCAATTTCCACAGCCAATAGATGAACTTGTTGACCAAATATCACTTCTCATTTATAAAAGCGGTGTGTGTCTTTGACAGGAAAAAGACTTCAGGATAAGAATAACTCTACCTCCTGATCATCAGATGAAACAGGCAAAGTATGACTGCATTATAATTTATTGATGCATGTTTTTATCAGTTGATATAATGATCAATTGGATATGTGATACTGAATATGTTCTAATGGCGTTTTGTTGTGTAGTTACATTTTTTGGCTGGTCACTGGTTGTTTTGCAGATTGCACTGTTGTTGGCAAATGAAACGGCTACTTCATGGTTATCAACATATTGTGAAACAGGTACAGTAATTCAATGGAAAATAGTTTGCAGCTATTTTTCATCATTGTAGAAATGCGTCTTAATTAACATGTAATGTTTGTAGAGGGAAAAATAATCAGTCTCCATGTGCCCGGAGGATAGAAAGATTAGATTTATGTTTTACCCTGCCTGGATTTATGTTGTACCCTGACGGGTTCAAGTTCATTATTTTCTTATGAATTTAAAATGATTAATAATTAACTCTGATGGTCACCCTCATTAGTCAAATGAACAGGTACAGGGTTTATTATTCCGCAATAGTTAAGCATGTACTTTATTTTACTTTAACAGAGATTACAACATTCAACAAATGTGATGGGATTTATCTTGGAACTCAGGACAGTATTGGTAAATATTCCTACCAGATATCTCAATATGTAATAGCATCGTATTCCTATAATAAGTGCATAGATTATTATTATTATTATTGAATAAATGAAGGCTTTTTTATTATGAACTTGTCTTTATTCAGGAAGTGGCATTAAAGAGTCAGCCAGGATGTCAGTCCTTTTCACCACCTCAGTATTATTCCCAGCTGATAACAGAGATGGAGGTCTTAGGATGGGATAAGTATGATGCTTTGAATTGTGGCCTGCCTACTTCTCTAGGTTTACATTGAATTGTGTTCACCTACAATTACATGCAAATCTTTTGCATTAGACAATGTAAAGGTGAAGGACACAAGTGGCATGTATCTCCGTCATCAACATGCTACAGTTTCATCCAAACATTTAGTGTCCCTCTTGCATTGTAATAAATGGGGGCTAATTTGGTGTCCATCAGCCATGTATCAAGCTGAGATTTCAGTAGGCTTCTCATTTTCCACTTTCTATTAATGTCCAAAGATATAATTATGATATTAGCAGATGCAAATTGGTCTAATTGGAGACCCACTCTCAAGTTTAATGGGGAAATGTAAAAGTTAGTCTGGAAATAAGGTGCACGTTTCAGACCTGAATTGCGGTCAGAAGTATTATACACTAGCGCTATCTATAAATGCACTTGAGATTAATTAAGATCCTTAATTTGTGTCTGTGTTAATAGCCTCAAGTCCGGCATAGTTGTGGCCTCTGATTGGTTTAGAAAGGGGGAAGTGCCTCAGAACCTGGTCATTTTAATGAGTTTTAGTTGCCTTGAAGAAGCCACGTTTACTGTTAATTACTGTATAGATGGGGTCAGGTCTGTTCTCCCCTCTTATCCTCAGAAAAGTTCAAAAGAGTCAGATATTTAGGAAATTACAAAACATCAGTTTCTGGCTGCTTTAAAGTGGTCTGTAAGTGCGCTGTTCGGAATATCACAGAAAAGCATTAGGTCATAAGAAAATGAAAGTGGAATATTTTGACTTTGATCCCATTTCGGGGCTATTTTACAGTGAGATATTGCATTGATCTGACATCATTGTCCAAAACTGTTCAAATTTTCAACTGTTCAAATTGGTGCATAGGAGCCGTGGTGAGAGGTTGTCACACCTTGCACGTATATGAGAGAGAAGCGCAGGGCCTCTGTGGTCTTTTAACACCCCGCCAAGATAATGACACCTGAGCAGGTTTCCTATTGGCTCGTCTTCTCACCATCTCACTTTAGCCAGCAGTTATATTTTAAAACCCGTGATCCCTGGTGGCACCTGTGAGAATAGAATAACTGTACTATTTTCAGTAGCTGGATTTTTGCATATCTGGAAAGTTGTGATGAGAATTCGTCATAAAAGCGAACGCTATTGCAATCTGTGTTTTTTTATTCCTCTCATACTCTTCCAACAAAAATTCTTTGTATGGTTTTATGCTTTCATCTTTGGCCTGTTTGTATGCAAACACTGCAAATGTTCCTCCGCCGTTTATGAAGGAAACTGATTTTCTACTTGCAAATGTAATGTTCTCATCAATCCTCCCAGCAAGACATCGAGCCGTCAAGCTGTTTCAATCAACTGAGGTGAACAGCAGCGAGGTTTGATACTGTAGCAGCAGATCCCTGTAGAATGCAGAGTGACTGAATGGGATTCCAGCTCGGAAAGAAGATCTCAATTTTGAGGAAATGTATGATTGGTGTGATTTTGTGCCAAAAACCTCATGTAATTGAATGTGACGCACAAGATTCATCCCTTGGCTTCTTGTGTTGTGAGGGAAATAGACAGTCTGAAGTCACTGCTGAATCTGTACCTTCACAGATGTGGTTTGAATTCAACGTGATGAGGTGAAAAGTCTTTCCGTTACATGGTCTTCCGTGGCTGCAGCCATTAACAGACTGATAAGCACATAATCTGATCTGTTGTGATCAGGTTCTTTTAACAAATCCCACAAAAAGTCTCCCAAACTCAAGAGAGGACGATTTGAATCAGTCTGACATACTGAATGAACTAAATCTGTAACTGAATCTGAATCTGTTACTGAACTAACTAACTCTCTTACTGAACTGAAATCAGTCATGTCTGACTTAAATTAAAGCAAGAACGCCATAATAGGTTCATAACAGACAAATCAGTATCGTTACTGACTGGTAGTTTAAAAAATGCTTTTTTTATAGCTGTCTTTAATGCATTAAAATATGCTACCGAAATTATATTGTTTTAAATGGTTTTTAATTTTAAATGTGGTCCATTCACACATAAGTATAAGATACAAAATGCTCACTGGTGAGTGACTATAGCAGGGAATCTGTTTTATAAATGTGGAGAGTTGGCAGTATTCTACAGTAATAGAAGTGCAGAGGTATTTCTCCAGGATTTTTTATGTGGATCTAAGTGCTCAGAGGTGCAGTGTGGATATGTGATCCTGCAGAGCAAAGTGTGCGTGCGCGTGCTAACCACAATGTGCCGCGTTACACGACTCGTAAATAAGCTGCTAAAATACGAGCGTGTCATGTGAAGTGCTGGAACATTAGCAGACATAAATCTGTTGTGGTTTGGGGTAGTCGATTTAAGACTTTTAGCACCGATTGGAGGGAGAAAGGATTGTGTATGTTTGAGGAGCATCTTAAAATAAAAAGTCAACCAATCAATTATGCTAATGCTTACAGGTCTGGATCCTTTATTTATAATGAGTCAAAACGTCCTGACCAATCAAATCAAAATGCGATGGTGTATTGATATAGAATCGATTACATGATTGCTTTTAAATGGCAAAAACTGAATGTAGATACACTGAACATACAGTGAGATAAGATGCCAAATTGATAAAGACAAATTTGTGTCTGATATATACAGTACATATAACAACCAGCAATCTAAAAATATCTCCCCCATCCCACCTGGAGTACTTGGCTGGTTTATCTGTCGAGTGCTGAAGCAATTAAAATGCATGTCCCTGCAATGGAATATTTGTTGTTTTTACTTAATGTAAGCATATTTATACTGGTCACTGTTAAATTGTCTGATATGTGGTGCTATTGATCTGTTTTGGCAGGCTGCTTTTTATTGATGCAGAGTTTCGCACACTTAAGCTGAAGGCAGAGGACTCTGCAGGTCGTCAACACGCCATTACAGTCAAGCTCAAGTCCAAGGTGAAGTCAAGGGTCAGGCCCTATTTTATTTCTTTTTTTCTCAATATTATATTGTTATGAACTCTGTTTTTTTTTTGAGTCATGGTATTTGTTTTTACTATAAACATATTGTCTATGCCATGTAATAGTTTCTACATATTGTTGTTTTCAAATAGTTCTAGTAAAAACTCACAGCGTTGGTCGAGCCTGTTTTTAATAGTGCCACAGAGTGCCACACTTTAAGAAAAATTAAGGGAAAAACTGTCTTATAGTTGTCTCTGCATATTAAGCTCAGACAGAGGAATGCATTTTAACAATTTAAAAAAATGACACTTCAGCCTAAAAGTATATTATTTTACTCATTTTTACAAACTTTTTTTGTGGGTCACAGATGCAAATGTACCATCAGGTTAAGTTTACACAGCTTTTTGAATCCAGATTCCTCTACTTTAAAAAGCAGAACTTTGGTTTTAGTATCTAACTTTAAGCAGGTGGCACTAATGTGCTGTGACTGTCAGATTATGTTGAGAGATGGAGCAGCAAGATTGTGGCACGGCCCAAAGGAGAGGTGAGGAAGTGTGTGTGGATGCAGTGACAGAGATAAGACCATGAGTGATCTACATAAGGTGATTACAGAGTCCACAGTAGAAGCAGAAAATTGTGACACGTGAGTGGTTTAGTCTGAGAACGTGAGCTCTGCTTGGCATCAGATGTAGGAACCAGGTATAGATGCCAGTGGCTCTGTGCGGACACTGCACGGGGTCCTGATGAGATTCAGCGGGGCGTGAGAAGCCCCCTGTGCCCACCTGCCCACTGTCCTGCTGAGTGATTAAAATAGCCGTGATCTAACCACCTCACATCTGCTCATCTTCTCAGAGCCAGGCACCTTTCACAAGGGCCTCTGTCACCCAACAGCGGCTCACTCAACAGGAGCCAGGCAAGGCACCTCAGATGCTCTTGGGCTGTGAGGTTTTACCCAAATGTGTGTTATTGCATGTAGGATGGAAAATACATAAGAGAATTGCAATCCTGAGGAGGTTAAAAATGTAGCCAGTGTATTATGCCTTATGTAACTCCACAAAACGAGTGCAATTTGTGTCCCTCTGTATGTGATGAAAAATGAACAGAGTAAAGCAGATAGATACTTTGACAACCAAAAAATCTCTCTTAAAGAGTCATTATCACAATAATTTGACTCGTTATTTGTTTTCAGTATCCAGCTGAGGCCCCAGAATTCTCTGCAGATCTTCCTGTTCCACTGGTGATCACATGGACCTCACAGGTACACAGTCCTAACATACTTTTTGAGCATTTTTTAACTGAATCTGTTTTTGAAACGTCTTCATTTTATATCAAACCACTGAAATTTGGCCTCTTTTATAAAAAAATAACAATTGTAGTACAATTAGTTTAATTACCGAAGTTTTGGGGCATTTGAAGGTGCGTGATGAAAGGTGTTTTGCCCTGCATCGGCGCTTTGATGTTGCATCCATTACAACAATACCTCCACTCACAAAGACTTGAACCGTGCCAAAAATAACCAACAGGATGGTGATCTGGAAAGCTACATATGCTAGCAGCCTCTAATGAGCCTCGACGAGTTTCCTTTTACGTATAACAATTAAAAGCGAGAACGGAGACCCATTTTTCACTGTCATTTCCTTTTTATCATCGTCCTCTGTTTTCACCTCCCACCTTGAAAAACAGGCTCCGCTTCAATCGCACGTTTGCTCCAATTACTTGGAGGTGGATGAAAGCAACTTGGCATGTCGGGCGGCAGCGGAGTGAGTTAGGGAGGGTTCTCCGCCGAAGCTGCAATGTGTTGGGTGAGAGATGGCGGTGGAACATGGCTCTCTGACAGAGAAGACCAGCTCAGTACACAGCAGCCTTCTGTTGGCTGAAGCCCTGCTGAGATACTGATGTCTTGATGCATTTCCTGTGTTTGGGGAAGAGAAGGGTCTGTCTGACTGCCTCTAACATACATGCGAATGAGTGATGATTACCTGCGCTGTTTTTTGGGGCTGAAGTGAGCGAGTGTGTAGCATAAGATATGGATCAGAAAATTTGGTGTGGTGTGGGTGCAGGTGTGTCTCAGTGCAATTTACACTCCAGCCAGACTCCTGGTGTGCAGAGAGAGACAATGCTCATTGCCTGGGATTTAACCTATGTTAGTACTGCAGTACTCTGGTAATACACTGGTACATGGATATGTCATATGGTACTCAAAGGGGGGAGGAGAATCCCAGTATTGTGATTTAATTTATTTATTTGATGTTATTTTATCAGTATAAAGAAGCTACGAAAATAACCGCTAATAACATATCATTGCTGCTTTACATTGTGTGTCCTTCACAGTTATAGACTACAAACATTAAGAAAAACACATTGTTTTGTTTCACTTTTTGGGCACAATTCTAATACAAAATGAATTATGAGGACATCTCGCCTGTACCGTATACTTAAATAAAAGCATAACTATAATCACACAAGCAGCATTAATTGGGAAATAATTGCTACGTCTTTGCACCTGTGCAATGTTAAATTGTGTGCGCTGCATTGGCACAATGACCCATCATATTTGGTTCATGCTTTCTCCTCTGTGTCAAAATATCTCCTGTGTAGTGTTGGAAAAAAGCTCATGCACACTAATGTGTTCTGTTGGTCTCAGGTCCTCTAATGTGTGCTGTTGGTCTCAGATCCTCACCTAAACACAGATTAGGACTCTCTCTCTTTCTCTCTGTTTGCAGTCTCAGTCAATATTTTTGCCTCTTGGTAAAGTCTAAAAAACAGAAGTCATTTGATTTGTTTTGTTGTGTTCAATTACCAGCTTTGGCTGCTCCATTCAGCTCTGCCTCTGCCCTCTCCAATTTAACATGTATGGAAATGTATCAGACGCACAATCAACATCAGCACGCAAATTATGTGACAAAAGAAAAGACACACGAGCTCATCTTCTAAATACAGGAAGTCGTCTCCCTCTTAAATGAGCTGAGATTGGCTGTATTATGTGATTGAGGTATTACAATAGTACAAAATTACTGTTGACAAGTGTGATTTAACATCTTATGATCTAAAATTATTGTATACTTTTTTACCTCACATCAAAAATACTCTATACTCTAATACAACTAAAAATACATTGCCTATAACTGTCTGTCTGTCTTTGTACAGTACTGTGCAGAAGTCTTACGAATATTAGGTGCTTTGCCACAAAAATGTTAAAATGTTTGTATATGTGATTTGCTTTAGTTTTTTTTTTTTAGGAAATATCAGTATGGTTTCTGGATATAATATATATCCAGATATAATAATCAAGTGAGATTTCTGTATGAGCAAGGAGTCCTACAACAGACGGTATGGCCCACACAGAAATCTGATCTCACCATAATTGAGTCAGTCTGGAATTACATGAAGAGACAGAACAAAATGAGACAGCCTAAATCCAAAAGAACAGTGCCAACATCTCCAAGATGTTTGGACAAAAACATCATTTTTGGGTACGAATCCCTATAATGCTTAATTTAAATTGTATAAATTGTTTTATAATGATTGACATTTGCCAGGTGTTTGCTAACCTTTCTAAAATGTTTACATTTTCTACAATAATTTACAGCATCTGGTGACTTCTGGTCTACAGCAGTAGGCTATTTAAGTCTGTAAGCTCATAATAATTAGTTCCATGCTGAAAGTTGGTTTCAGGAAGTTCACAATGAAGAAGTATTTGGACTTTAGCACCTACAATGGCATCATTGTAGAAGTTGACAATTTTGCGTACACGCTAGCTAACACCTGGGTTTAGTACAGGTGCGGGCTGACGTGTCATTGACATGGAAGAAGCCGGAATTCCCTTGAGCAGCACTAAAAGATAAACCACTGGACGTGGCTTGGAGCTGAGAGGATCTGGTGTCCAGACTCCAGTGTTCTGATTCTGGGACTGAGATTAAAGACCTTTAATTGGCAGATGGATGGAAAGCGAAGAGCTTGGGTCTGAGGTCAGTGCGGCGTGGGCGACCTGCGCTCCCTCTGTCTGACGGCATGGAGTGAAATGGGGCCAAACCCCATCAGCTGTCAATCATCAGCTGTGATTTATGAGCGGCCATACTCAAACCATAAGCTTTGCTTTACAAGTGGACAGCTCCAAGAGAAACAGGCCTACTGTGTTTGTGTATGTTAGAATTAGAGGAAGCTGTAGATGGGTTGTGTGTGGTTCTCGGTGATCAAACACTATTGCTGAATTTCTCTAGTTTGCTGATGTATAAGTTTTGGTCTTTTCCTCTTCAGTCACTTTTTATATTTGATTTGCGCTTGGTTGGGGCTTTAATCAATGGTTTGTTGACAGGTAGTTGATGAAGGCTTGGCAGGCCTGCAGTGGGGCTGTTTTTTTTCTTTTTCCTTTCTAAGTTTTGATGGCAGAGGCTAAAGAGTTTGTATAACGCAGTGATATGAAACCAGACATGTGGACAGTATCAACATCTTCCATATGTAGAAGTGTTCAGTAGTTATTAAATACAGCCTAGCCAATGTGAGACTAAAAGAAAGCTCTGCTTTTTTGGTATATCAAGAGAATGTAAAAGTACACTAGTAGAAATAATGTTTAGATGCACTACTTATTTTTATTTGTACCAAAGATTTGATTTATTTTTACCATTTCAACCTTTGTTTATACAGCTATGTCTCAGTTTTTGACTTATATTAGTAAGTGGTGCAACAAAGATTTAAAACCTTTTATATACAGCAACTGTTTTCATTTAGGATTAAAGTATTAAAGGATTTGTTTGTATTCTGTATAACGGCCTTCATATTTAAAATTAATTTCTTCATTTAAAAAAATGATAATTAAATTCACATTTACAAGTAGTCAAACTGAAATATAAAAGCATTACACTCAAGCAAGAAAAATGTTTTAGAGATTGATTTATTGCCCTTTTTTCTACACACAGAGCACACTGGCACATGTCCACAGTCAGTTCCTGCTAAATGTGGAGGCTCTGTCTGAGTTCTGGTCGGTACTGGATGAAATAGATGAGCAGACATGGGTGTTGGAACCAGAAAAACCCACTAAGGCAGATTCCATGAGAAGAATTGCAGTCGGTAACTGGAAGGAGTTATTATTCCCATTATAGAAATTCTGTTATTAATTACTCATCCGCATGTTGTTCCAAACCCATATGCTGTTATTTTCTCTGTGAAACACAGAATAAAGTTGTTGAGGAATTCTAAATCAGCTTTTCACAATGGCAGATCATAGTGACCGAAAGCTGTTAAGCAACCACCCCACCCCAAATTAAAGCTTACCTCCTCTGAAAGTTCAGTTTTCATGCCAAAGCAGTGGTGTCTGGTTTATTTACGTGTAGTAAATAAACATGTCATGACACTTTTAAACAAACTGTTTACAACATAAGGGTCAGTTAAATAATTGTTCATTATTAGGCTGAACTTTTCCTTTATTTCTGAAGTTCCATATTACTACATTTGAACTTCATTGTTTGCAGTTGTTATTACACATTTTCTCACAAACATTGTCTGTCTACGCTCATATTAAAGCAGCTGAGCTGCCACGTTTCTGTTCTTTTGTAGGAAACAACGTCTCAATAAAGATACAAATTGACCCCAGACACCCAAAAATGCTCCCTGAATGTTGCCTGCTCGGGGCTGAACATGGTAGGCATTTTTCATATCTACAAACCTCTTTCTGTGTTTATCTACACACGGCTCGCTGTTTTCTCTCTGAGCGGCAGCTGAAATGCAAGAAACTCGTCTCGCTTACGTCACGTGCTTGTTTTTCAATTACCTGCGCACATAAATGCATGTGCTGTAAATGCTTTACTGCGTTTAGACAGGACCGGTTCAGCAGGACTGGCTTAGCTGACAGCCCGCAATATGTCGGCAGCGCAACACGCTTTTAGATTTAGAGCGAGATGGTGCCTGAATGGAGGTCAGTTTGCACTATTTAAGCCACTGTGATTGTTTCTTCAAATCCAAGGTCATGCTTGGCTGACAATGGCGCACAGAACACATTGTCGGTTGCCTAGCAATGTTATTCATTGATATTAAATCCACACTTCAATAGTCAAGACGGTGGCAGTCGTGGACCCTCCGAGCGTGGGGTCAGACAGAAATATTGCTTTTTGCATTTACAAGTGACAAACAGAGTGTGCGGCTATCACGTTTCTGCCAGATTGATCTCTGGGGTGGAACAGCCATGATGAGCACGTTTTATTTGAATTATTTGAATATTTCCTTCGTTGTCAGACTGTTTGTCACAGTGGGAAATGACCGGCTGTAACGCCGCTCTGCTGTGGTGTTTCTTAGAGAGAATAGAGATTAGAGGTAAGAAATGAAGCGCTGTCTATCAGCGCTCAACGGTCAGGTGAGGAACGCTGAATGAGAGATGAGGTGGAGTTAATTGAAACTGCTCGGCTACATTAAGGGGGTGAGCACTGTTCTTGCCTTCATATGCTAGACTCCCTCGGGCTTGTTTTTGCCTTGTAGATTGATTGATATGGTTTATGCTGATGACATTTTTGTTCCCAGTTGGCTTGCAGACATTACGAAGTCCATAATGTGTGTATTGCTGAAACAATAGCGTTAATAAACGTGTATGTTTGTATAGTAAATAGATGAGGATGTGACAGAACAAATACAAAACTTACTGGATAACTAGGGTTGTCATGACACCAAAATTTCATTTCTGACTGTTGCTGCAACATCAGATGCTAATATGATAAAACAGTTACCAGTAATAATATTAGAATAAATAGTAAAAATGAAATTAAAACATCATGTAATTAAGTTTTCAGGATCAAGAAAAAACAATTTCAAATATTTTTTAAGAAAATGATCAATACATAAGTTAGTTGTAAATAAGAAAAGTAAATATGAACGGTGAGTTGTTTTCTGTTTGTGGTTAATATTAACAGTGGACAGCAGCAGATCTATAAGGCTCAATTTAAACTGCATGTCTATTTCACAGTATCCAGTATTCTGACACAAATTGTATTTTTCGTGTGTGTCAATGTGACTTGCATTGATGTTTCTGACTGGACAGGCACACAACTAAATGAAAACAGCCACCTGTCAGTCAGACAGCATGTGGATTCTGAATTATACTGTAGTAAGTCTGGTATTATTAGATTTCAAGATGGACTTTGTACTGAAATACCGGTACTAGTGACATGCTTGGTGTTAACGCAATTCTGTATATAATTGTAATTATTGTTTGTCTTTTAGTGGTCACTCCTCTCAGGAATAAGCTGAATGCCAATATGCATTTATGGTAAGGACACTTTGTGTTCTGAATTAATTTGATTTATTTTAGAGATTAAAGGTATTAAATGAGAAATCAATGTGTTAGTTTGTAGCATTTGCTACATTTTTTCAATGCAAATGTGCTTATATCTACTTTATACATACTGCCGATGTTTCTCTGCAGTTATTTTAAATAGTGTAAAATGAGTCAGACGTCTATACCACACCGTGGGAACGTCTTGGCCCAGAACATTGATTCACAAAATGATATGCTGGAATTTTCTGGACAGTAATGTTGAAATGTATTCATTATACCATCATGACTTTGTTGTATACGTTTAATTAGTGTATGAAGTTTCCTCCCTTCTCACAGGAACCCTGACTGCAGTGTCCTACAGAATATGAAGGATGTGTTAGAGATAGAATTTCCATCGCCTACCACCCACGAAAAATCTGTACGTTGCATATTTTCGTCTCATACGCTGCCACTTACAATTAGATTCACCGCGGCATCACATCTGAAGCTTGCTGTGTGTTTTCTTCTGTTATTGTCTTTATGTTTTTTATCATCGAGGGAAGGGGGCTGCGGATTTCTTTTAAATGGGTTGTTTACCGATAAGATCATTACAATAACAAAGGTGGCAGAATCTTCAGCACAATCAAGAGCCGTTTAATCATAGCTCCACCGTTTATCTTCCTTTCCCGTCTCCATTTTTTATGCCTTCTCTCTTTCAGCTTGCAGGTTGAAAGGGCGCAGTGTTTATTCGCAGTCTGTACCGCAGATTAATACTTGACCATCATTAACATTCTGAGGCGAGAAAAGTTTACTTGACCAAATGTTGAAATTGTGTCTTCCATCCTTTTAATGGATGGCTCAGGAGGAAAAAAGCCTCTAATTATCTGAACAGCAGTATGCAAACACGGACAGGAGTGGAGAAAAGAAACACGATATTCCTCAGCCTGGATGAGGTGTTTTGCTAAGCAGAAGGATTCTGTGAAGTGGGGGTCAAGCACATGCAGTGTTGATAAGTCCACCTGCGTCTCCTCATCTCATGGAAAACAAATATAGGCACCACGAAGCGTAGATTGCAAATGGGGATTTTTAGATCAAACGACTATATTAAACCTGAGAGAAAAAAAGCTTTCCTTGTATTAGTATAGACTTTTCACAAGTAGTAATTTATAAGATACTTTAGGATATTGTCTTATCTCATATATAAAAAGCCGGTAATACAAAATAAAGCAGCTCATGTGCTATTTAACCTTTTGAGGTTGATAACATTTTCCGAGGGTTATGTGCCCCCTATTACTGACCATTTGTTAAAAATTTGAAAAATATATATTTATATATTTTATTTATATATTTGATAGGCACTGTTTTATACCATTTTTATGAAAGGTGCCTAAAATTACTAAGTGGATCTTTTCCTGTAACTGTTATTACTTATTTTATCGACTACGGACAGCCTGAGTTGAACTTGTGAATACCTGTCTGATGATGATGATGTTGTTATGTATGTAGAGCTTCAGTGTTGAGTGTGGAATCTGCTACTCTTATCGGCTTGAGTCAGCCATTCCAGATCAGGTCTGCAATGATCCACGCTGTGGCCAGCCATTCCATCAGGTCTGTCTCTATGAGGTAAGAGCTTTCAGATTTAACCATCAGAATCATTACCCTCACCCTATTTAAAAACACACAGAAAACTACCTCAAAGTATTTCCATCGACACAGTTATCCTTTAAGACCAATAAACATTTTGCAATTTCACATTTAAATCCTTAAAACATTAAATTATTCATTGATCTGTTTGTCACCAGTGGCTGAGAGGTCTGCCCACCAGTCGCCAAAGCTTCAGTGTTGTATTTGGAGAATGTCCTTACTGCAACAAGGTATGGTCATTTTCTACTCTATAATATAAACAATATATAAAAAATAAAAACAAAATGAATACTTAAACTGCACATAAAGAAAGGAATTTATTTAAACAGTCACAAAATCGTTTTTAAAAAATACAGCAAAGTTCATTTGTAGTGCAAACTTGCTTATTTCTTTCTTTCAGCCCATTACTGTGAAAATGGTCACACAAAATCCATAACCACAGTGTCTTCATTCAGAGCAATACCCATGTGTCACTACAGCTCCAGTGTCATGATCAGAGAACTGGACCAAAACACACGGACGTCACTGGAACAGTCTGAGTCGAAGAACAACACCAACAGCAGTCAATATCAGAAAGAAAAGAATAAAGATCCATTTCTCTTTGGTTGACCTGATACCCCATTCTACCCAATTTTCTGCTTTCCTGAAGTCACCCCGTTCTCTGTGACTAGACACAGTCTGTTCATTTTCCCATTCACAAACATCATTCCCCCAGCGATCTCCACCATAATCATCATCATCTTCCCAACGGTTGTAATGCCAGCTGCGTTTCTCACTGTAGTTCTCCCAGTAGTCGTCTTTTCTGATGGGTCCTCTATGGTGGTCATTTGGTGTCCAGGTATATCCACGCTGGTGCTCATAGTTATTTGTTCTTCCCCTCCCAGTTGTCCACTCCTTGTTTTCATAGAAGTCTGCTTTTCTCATTTTCTGTTTAGTAGAAGCAATTTTGATTTTTCACAATATTAAAAAATGTACATGTGAGGATAGAATTGTTGCATCTGTTAATATACTTATTGTATCAAAGAAAAAAACATTGCACATCATCTGTTTTCCTTGGCACTGATCTGTTTATATTGCTATGAAAATAATTATTGATTGTGGTTTATGTGGAGGTTTGGTCTGTGCTCTGCTGCTGGTATTACTTGCTGGAGTGTTTGTCTCTGTCGTGCCCCTGCTCTTGTTTTAGGATGAGCTCGTGGAGGCACGGTCTCGTCCTCGTCCTCATCAGTGCTGTCTTCATCACTCTCTCTGAACACAGGCCTTTGCCGGGAACTTCCTTTAGCAGCTGTGTTAGCTCTGTATGGTCTCTGTAAGGCATAACAAAAGCAAAGCATGGTTTGATTAAGGCTGGATTAAACCACTGTGATATTACTATCAAATTTGTATGTATAACAGGGATGGGTCAAAACAGCTAGGAAGGAAGCAACTGACTAGTCAGTTAGTGAGTAGTTACCTAGATTTTCATTAGTTTTCATGGTTTTAAGTAGCTTTTTTAAATTAGCAAATGCTCTTTGAAAAGTTTTGTGAGCCTTTAAATTCATCCCACTGCTACAACCATACACATTGTTTGTACATATCTAGAATATAAGTATATAAGCTTGTCAAAAAACATGTTTTTAAAAGGATTACCTTCTCATGTGTCTCTCTTTTCGTCTTGCTCAAGAGTGTTTTTGGTGTTGCCCCCAACAACTCTTCCACATCATCATCATCATCATCCTCCACTGCTGCCACAGGCTTTGATCTGGTGGTTTTTCTGTCAGTAGGCTTGGGGTGGCTTACAGTCTGTGGAAGGTTAAGTTAAATTAGATTTAGAAGAGTTTAGAGTAGTCTCTCTTGTGAATGCACAATGCTCTCTCTCTGACCTGGATCCAGAGAGTAGAGGACCTGCCCTGATTGATGACATCTACTGCTCTTCCTAAGGTGGCAACTGTCCAAACTAAATTTGGCCACAGTTCACCACTGAGGTCAGCTGTAGGCAAGATCAACTCCAGGAGTGTTGGAGTGACATGAGAAGCTGCTAGCCTCATGCTGCCTGATGTGGTTTTAGGAGAACTAGGACACGAGGGGGACATTGGTGGTGTTGTTTTAGCTTTTATTTAAAGGATTTGTAGCTAGATCTTTTAGGAGATGAACAGAACCACAGAGAAAATATGACTACAAAAAAATCCCAATGCAAAGAAAATCCTTATGCCCTTGTCGACACTGATGTTTTCCATCTGTGCAAAAGGTATGGTCAGATGAACAAGACAGAGTTCTGCACAATGCTTTGTAAGGACTCTCCATACATGCATCAGTAAAGGTTAAAATGATGATAAGGTTATTGTCAGCCAAACAGTTTGCTCACTGAAAAATCAATTTAAACCTAGGACTTAAAAAGATCACATTTAAGGATCGTCTGAACTTTGTCAAGAGATACATGACAATGCATTTAAGGTTGTCCATTCCTAGCCAAAGACCGACTAACATTTATTTAAATAAAACAAGTATGTAAAGTATGTATTTATGTAAACAACTTTCTGATAATGTATGCTGTTCAAATCAGCATTTGTAGGATTCATTTGATTTATGCCTCATTCGCAAAACACATTTCAATTTATACCGCAATGTGTCCGCTGAGCTATTTACTGTGCAGAGTGGCTTCAGTATCAACACACAGAGCCCTCTCTATTGAACCACAGATCAAACTGCTGGACACCTCAACATAAAGATGAGAGCAAATTCTAACTGGTGATCTTTTGGCCTCTGCAAAATGTGTGTATTCAACAGCCTCAAATTGGGTTGCTTGGGTTTTCATGAAGTTCAGCAGTTCAAGTTTGCAGTGAACTGTGAAGTGATTTCAATCTCTTGGAATTAAGGCCTCTCCATTTCAGACCTCTTGTCAGCCAATAAACCATTTGGCAAAGTGAGTAAAGGTTAACCTATGGCAGCACGGTCAAGATTTCCCAGCTCATTCCCTATACACAGGAAAGGGCCATTCTTGCCTCTTACCAACTACGTCTGCTTATCGGACAAAGTGTAGAAATGTCTTTGCAGTGTGATATATTCTAAGCTGTTAACTGCTCGATGCACATACAATACAGCCATTGAAATACAAGCATGCATATGATTGCAATAAATAAGGAGCTTTAATTAAATAACCCTCTCATATGGTTTTGACACTGCATTGAGCTGTGGCCCCAGGCTAAAGGCCTTTAGCAATTCTGAGTCTGTCAACACTCTGTAAATTTCCCTTTTTTCTGGTCTACACCACTTCACTCCAAATCTAACACAGCCAACAGGCCAGTCTGACAGCTCATAGCAAGAGTGGGAGTCAAAGTAGCTGGGAAAGGGTCACGGGAGACCTCCCAAACCTAAGCATCTCCTACTCTCCCAGACAGATAAATCTGCCGCAGCCCACCAGCTTCTCTGAATGCTCCAGCTTATCTGGTGTCTATTAAGACAACTAGGCTGCTGTGCCAAAGCATCTTACACTCACCCTTTGTGTGGCTGGCCTGGATGTCTCCAATGCTCTCGGCCTGGAAAGGTCCAGCGGGCCCTGCAGCCCTGATTCTGAAAGAATCTTCCTTAGGGCCTGGTAATCTGGCTTTTCATTGTATCCTAGGCCTTTTACACATAACAGGAACTTGGCAGTCTCTCCTAAGGGGGAATAAAAATCAAGATATCTGTGGGTAACATGATTTAAATATCACAAAAGTTAAAGTATTTACAAACTGCATCACCTTTCGATACACTTCAGTGAATCCCATGTTTATCAGTATGTGTTTCCTTGCAATCAAACCTACAACCTTTGCACTGCTAATGCAATGTTCTGCCATTTGAGCTACAGGAACACTGTACACTTTAAATTACTAAAACGTGAATTCTTAATTGGTGTGAAGGTGGACTTTGGTTGCAGGTTTCCATAATTCACAGATAAACCCCAGATGGCCTGGTCTGCGTGCTTTATGTGGATGCCTCCTGCAGCTGACCTAGATGCTTACCGAACAAACAGAAAGGGTCTGCGCAGCTGACAACCTGCATCTGCAGACTACATTTTAATCCCAGCAAAACAAAACGCATATCTTCCTAACAAATGGATGGTGGCAGGAGCACAATGTAGAAGGACCTCTCTGTTCATACATGAACACAAATGGCTGTCTAATATGGGCACCTTCCATTTTTCACTGTAATAAATACACAGGGTGCAGTGCTACGCTAGTGCATGTTTTCTTTGTGGCAGCCCAACTGAATGTATACCGCATGCACAGCCTTGATGCATGCTAGAGGTCTTATCTTTCTGGTCCAGCTGCAGCCAGCCTCTTAAGGTTGGGGGAATAAGGCCTCATCATAATCATAGATCACAAAGCCCCCATTCAGGAGACACACATACCCTCTCCCTCTGAAGAGGGGGAAAAGATACTGCAGGAACGCTACAGTTCGTTGATGAAGGAAAGTCAAGGAAATCGTGGTGTGGGGATGGTAAGGCAACAACACCAATGCTAATAGACTGTTCACACACACATACATACCTAGGGTGGAGCCAGAGGTGGACATGCTCATGACAGAGTCTGGCAGGTTGGACATTAACCTGTGGTCAACATGACAAAGACAGAGGTTAACCATGAATACAAAAGCATCAGTTGCACATCCCAAACCAATTCTGTGCTTCCTACCTATTGGAGTACACTAACATTAATGTTTTTGCTTTAAAGAACTTGTTGTTTCTTAAAGTCTGCCGATCCTTTTAAAACTGTGCACTCCAAAAATGAAAAACTTTAGTTTAATTTCCAGGCAAGGAAAATCCTTAGCAAAGTTACTTTAAACAACCTTAACAAATCAGTTGAGTGAATAATTCAGGCTGAATAAGCACAAGAGGCCCAAGAGGCCTCTGATCAGTGGCCACTATACACAGTACAACTCAAGCCCTAGACCTGTGGTGAAAAGTGGGGGAGAAGCATACTTGGCCTTGGCTTCTTGGACCCCAGCTGGGTTCCTGAGAAAAGAACACCAGGGCAGATTTCCACACTGCCAGTGGAGCAAGCAGTAGCCCAGCACCTCCAAATCTCCCCGTCTGGATGGGGCTACAGGAACGGAAAGATAAGGAAAAGAAAGAGGGGAAGGAAGATATAAACATCAGTACTGATCAAGAAGCACGTCAGAATCTTTTATTTCAATGGCCCATCCATTGACTGCTGAAATATGACCTTATAAAAAGGCGGAGAAGGGAGTGGTGTTGGAGAGGAGTGTTTTGTTTTCTCAGCTGGTGCCCTGGCCTCGCTCACAGGCTAACAGGACTTTTCTAAGAGGGGCAGAAAGTTGAAAGAGTAGGTCAGTTTCCACCCACTAGAAATCCTTCTGTCTAGTTCTAACCCTTCACTTCTCTCTCGCACACCCCCTTCTCCTCCGCCTGCTCTGGCGACTCATCCCAGCAACCTGATCTGAACGGCCTCTGACATTATCCAGACAGCCTGTGGCCCGGCCTAACACTCTCTCCAACGAAGAGCCAAGCAGTAAAACAAAGAAATAAATGTCTGGGCCCAAATTGTTCCCACATGTTTCTGGATTCCGTGGGGTCTTACTGGCCTTAAAAGAAGAGCCTGAGAGTGTACATGTGCTCCTCAGATCTCCTTAATCTCCACCTCGGCTGTAGCACATTGCACAACTGCCATCTAGTGTAAAGGTCTTTTGTACACTGTACAGTTTAACAGACCAGTACTTCTCCTTATACTTTTTAAGTTTAATTTATACTTACTTGGCAAACAAGCTGCTTTCAGTTCTCCTGAAAATTACGACAAAATGCTAAGCAGATATTTCTGCTGTTTGCACGGAAATTGCTTAGTGAGGAGAATTTGGCCAGTCAAACATTACTGATGATTGGTCAAAACTAATTGTGGGTGTGGTTAGAATGTGACATTTGTTGTTTATGTTAGGGACGCCAGTTAACAGACAAGCTAATTTAAAACAATATCGCGTATAGTGTAAATGCAGTTTACCTAGGGTGCTTTTATTCGAGAAAAGTTCATCTTTTTCTATTATATAAATTAGGCTTTAGACGGACTACATAAAGGCAACAAAGAAAAAAGATTTCTCATCTATCTTGCATGATCCTCCCATTTATTTCATCTCCATGAAAGCACACTTTGCACACTTTTACTGTATAGGCATGATTTTTTTGTCTGGCAAGACAACTCCTGGAATCAATGAAATTGTTCTTCAACTCAGGAGCAGATGAGGTAAACACTTCAAAATAAGTGTAGCCCCTCCTCTTTACTCTTCACATAAGCCCAGGGGATTATTGCTAAGATTTGACAAGAGGTGGTTTCACACTTTTTTAACAGCTCTATGAGAGTTTATCCCAGTCCATCTTTAACAACGGCACTTTAGGCTGCGTTCTAATGTTACCGCCAAAGCATCTGCTTATGAACAGGCCATTGAGTGTGCAATGGCCTCACTTCAACCCCCTGATTAGTCTTATGTCAAGCAGATATGAAATATTCATTTTGGTACTGATCTTGGATCCCCGCTATTAAACTAAAATACATTTTGGGTCAGCCGACCAATTATGGGTTGACTTTAAACTAAGCACCCTCAATGATTTACTTACTCCCAAATTTATATCTGAATTGGATGGTTCTGCCTGTTTCGAGTTAACCTCCCGTTAAGCATGTCACTTCATGAAAAGCTCCAAGTTCATCAATATGGGTAAATTAAGACACATCGTTCGTTCGTGCCTAGAGAGTGTATTAACTCAATACTGTAACTGCAGTCCATCTCCTGAGAAATTACCTATTGACTGCATTCATCAAAAGGGAAAATCTCAGCCAAGATCCATGGCCATCATTGATCCTACCATGCCCAAGTCAACCTCTTTGCCACTAGTCCCCAACACAACCAGATCCAATAGGGCAAGTAGGTTTTCTTTATTTTTCCTCTAACCTTGACCAAAGTAATTCAGCAAACACAAAATTTACTGGAGAAGATTTTAATATCCCTTCTACTCAGACGTGACCTTAGAAAAACCCATTTTAAGTGCCATGTAAAACGGGCCCTCTTCCCTCATTATGGGCACCTTTACTAAAGACCAAAGTGCACAAGACAAGACGCACTCTGTAAACATTTCGTACGCCTCAGTAATAGGGAGCAGAAGGGGTGGGCTGCCTGGCCTAGACGTGACACAGACTCACTTATAAAAAGGCCGATCTAAAAACGATGCATTCCAGGCTGCGTGCGACACCTTCCATCAGACAGAGGCTGTTGTTCATAATTATGGCCTATTGTTATTCTGATTATCCAAAGCACCATGTCAAACTCTTGAACCTCTCCTCCTGAATTTTATCTCGCTCACTTCAACCCTACAGGTGATAATTAGGCCTTTAGCACGGGGTTTAGCAGGACATGAAGTGCCTGTCTCTGCACTCTTCACCATGGTAACAAATCAACATCTACATGGGGTGCCAGAAGCTAGAAGAAAAGGAACACTCTGCAATCTGCAATCATCTACAGGCAAATGGCGCTAATGACCTACACAACAGCTGTCAGCGTCCTCCATCAAGGCATCCAGAGCAGTGACGTAAACTCAGATATTTCCGATAGTGGTAAAACCACGGTTTGCTAAATACACAGCCTCACTCTTTGGATTTTAGGTCTGTGAATGTATTAGGCCATCAAGCCCCCAGGTTGCTGTGTCAGTGGGCATGTGTTTTTATAAACTCTCATGTTTTATATCACTTGCCAAATGCAGCGTGATTTACACAGTACGACTGTCCGTACGTTTATGGCGCAGAAAGACAGAATCAGGACCATATGTAAAATCTTGCACATGAAAAGGCAACAAACTGTATCAAGTCAGAACATGGTTTGGTCTGAAAGCAGCAAGACCTTGGTCTGAACCTCAGCATGATTTACTTTTCAGACCCATTAAACAACGTGTAATATAGAGTCCACAATATGAAGCACAGTGAATCATCCTTCTCTTCTTCTGTCACTGAACAGGAATACAACACTTACACATTAACATGTATCTCCTACACATGGATCCTAATTATATAAAAACATATTTGAGTAAAAAAATATAAGGTAACCTGATCAATCCACGTACAAATCTTTTATTTATTATAAACTTGCTATATAGATTGTATTTCACATTTTTTCCACGCCTTTAAACTTTAGAACTTAATGTATTTTTCTGCTGACTGGGCATCATGTTTTTTTCCCCATACGCTAACAAAATTAACAGTATCAGAAACATGGCTATCAGCGAGCTCGGTGTATCCAGTATTGAACTTCTGTAATGTCCCATTGCCAGCGCAGGTAAAGGTATTGGCTGCGAGGCCCAGTTCAACAAAACATCAAAGCTTTAATTAATAGCAAATGCATACACGACGCGGGTTATGACTTTGACTAATTAGGGAATTCTTGAATTAAGTCTGACCAAGTAAGTATGGACAGAACAATCAATATCCAGTAAAAAGGACTGTATGCAATTTACGACTTAATGTGTTTCCAATAGCGTGACCCAGGAAATAAGGACATGCTGCTGACGAATCCCAGCCACATATACAGGGCCTCACTGTAGGGACAGTCACAGTGACAGGGATCTTTTTGGTGAACGTCCCTTTTGGAGACTGGACAACATAGTGCATTTTTACATTTGCATGTGCTTCTTTCGTTTTAATTTATTTATATTGCGCTTTTCACAATTTTGCATTGTTGCTTAGTAGCTTTACATAGACAGGTTTTGGGAAAACTGCTTGAGGCATAAAAGAGAAGAAAAACTTGGTAATACCTCAGTATGGTTTCACAATATGAAAGAAACGACCCATTTCAAATTACCTACTCCTTTGTGAGCATCAATACTTGTATATTCAATAGTTCCATTGTGTCCTTTCTTAGGATTCTCTTTGTATTCCTTATGCTGTCCATTAGGACAGTATCTGTATGACAGACCATAGTCAGCCAGGTACACCTGCAGGAGATAAATTCACCCTAAATTACACCAGAGACATTTTCTCTCCAACTGAATCTGTCCTATATGTGTTTATTAGTACAAATCAAATGGGATCAGTTTTTAAGTGTGGCAGAAGATTGCTGATTTACATTGATGCTGGCTAGACAATCAATTAAAGCAATGAAATATGTGTTGAGTATGTGTTGCACTTAAAAAGGGACTTTATACATAAAAGATAATCAATCGCTTAAGATGTCCCTTATTGACTGTGGTAATGTGCATGCACACATACCTTGTTTGGATCTCTGTGTCCCAGTAAGAGATTGGCAGCCTTAATGTCAGCATGGACATACTCGTTTTCATGAATATATTCTAGCACGTCCAGCTGTTGAGGGCAAAGTGATAGAGGGGAAGGTTAACATGAATAATTTAGTAACCTCATAATGACCTCCCGTAATGACTGCAGGCAGATGAGCTGGATCTTGGATATATCTTGGATATATTCTGATCTTTACCATTACGCAACCCACTCAATGTAAAATAAAACAGCTTTTATTAGGCTACTATGCTATGATTCTTCTCATATAGGTGTTAATTGTTTTAAACATTTGTTTTTAAAAGTACCATCAATTTCTTTATATTTAAAACATGTATCATGTTTGCACCTATATATTCACAGGACAAGCTTGTTAAGATTCTTCAACACACTATAAAATAAACAGGTTTAGTTATTTACAACTCCAAATAAATGATGTACAGAGTTCAGCACTGTTGTTTTTACAGAAGCACTAAATTGACATTGAGGAGGTCTCACCATCAGGACACCCAGTCGTAACACTGTGGGCTTTCTCAGTTGTCCACCGTTCTCCTCGATCACCTTCTGCAGATCTGTTCCCAGCCGGTCTATCACCATAAACCTGTACCTGATGGACATAACCACAGTCAAAATGACCCCAGATCCACAATCAGCATCACTTAAACATACAAATGTCATTACAATATTTTAAGATTGGTTCAAATAGATACATTTTCATTATCTTACTTTGTTTCTTTGTATTCAGACAATCCAGACCCCCAGTAAGTTGGTATTCCCAAAAACTCCAGGCGTTTAGACTTCTTCCATTTGCTTACTGTGATGTCAGAGTTTAGAAAGGCTTTGGTTAACAGCAGCATATATATATATACATTGGTACATGCTTTACAAATATTTTACATGATAGACACACATCTCTCTTCCCAGCTACCCCAGTAGCTGGGATGAAAATCTGTCTTGACTGGCTTTGCACCAGACTGACAGGTGGTCAGAGGCCCTTTAGAGAAACCAGCATCATTATCAGCAATTTGGTCACTCTCTCTGAATTACAGCTCAAACAAGCTGGGATCGCCCTAACGACCACTGAGGTGCATGTTTGCTTTGGTTTATTAATTCGCCTAGCCGGACTAATTTACATCTATAGCCACTTCATCAGTAACATGCACTCCATGTTTGAGAACTCTCAGATGAAAATGAAGGATCTTCAGCATTTTCATTCAACACTACTCCAAAGACTACATCTCAGTGTTTATGCGGGTTTAGCTGGTTAATAGTTCTTGCATAACAACAGAAAGAATTCCATCACAGGCCAAAGACACAAGTTTTGAAATCCAGTTCCAGACAGAAAAATGCTTACTGGTGTCCGCCTTAGCTGCTCGCTGGTAGAACTTCAACTCTGAGAATAATGGTCCATTTTCATGATATTCCTATATACATGAAAATGTATATAGGAATTAGACACACTGCACAGCGGAACTGTACCTAATTTATATGATTATGAATCACATTTACTACGTACCACTTTGATCACAAAACCAGTGTCATCTCGCACAGGAACGGTCACGTCACCAGAGGCTGCAAAATGTGAATGAGTTAAAATGTGAAAAATCTATTTATTTGTCGTCATGCTTTCTGCAATAAACCGCAACTGACTCCACAACTCCAGATACAGCGTTACATCACCGTACAACACCTGACCACGTACATTAACAATCATAACATCTGCACCATTTTCATTCATTTTAAAATCTTTGTCTTTGAAATTGTTCTTATATTTATCTTACTTTATACATTCTACACTCTATAGTCTATATTGTAATGATGTTAGAGGTGAGGGCAAGTGGCTGTAATGTAGAAACTACATATGCCTGGGAAGAGAATAAAGACTCAATGACAGTAAAATGTAGAAACCATAGATGTCTGGGAAAAGACCGGAGCATTTTTTTGGAGACTCAATGACCCCCTAACCTTGAGCTTAAAAGATACATATTCAACTTGATGCAATACAAATGTTAGCAGTGCCCTGGGTTCATTTAGTCACATTGTTATAGATGAAACACAAAATATAAATCGCAGACTCGTGATGCGTATTTATGCAAGATAATTCATATAATAATAATAATCTGATAATTCAGATAAGTCATTACCTAGGTAAATCAGTCCAAAACCACCTTTCCCAATAATTTTGCCGATGCGCCATTTCTTCTTTTCTGAATCTGTTACGATCCATCCGTCTGGGAGTTCTTTGGGTAGTACGTATTTCTTTGGAGGCATTGTGTTAAAATGTCATGTAGAAGGTTATGGAACGAGTAAACTTTACGGATAAACAACTCACGAGGTTAGTACGCAATGATTGAATGTATATTTATTATATTAACTACAGTATGAAATATGAAATCAAAACTGAAACATGGATCTAATTTTGTAAAGTCATTGCTGGTTCACATTCAAACTGGTAATACATATAAGTAACGTGTTCTTATGAAAGACAAACGAAAGCGTGTCAACTTAGAAGAAAATAATAAACTGAATATATACTCATAACCAATTCCCGTTCCTCTTTTTAGAAGTCAGTGCAGTGTCCAGTGTTACTTCCTGAAAGTTACTGACACTCTCGCGAAATGTGCCTCCAAACCTGTCACAACCAATCACAAAACAGCGATGTGCGTCTTGCATGTCGAACTACAAATCAAATGCATACAGGGGCGGGACCAACACAGCACTTGTTGTATTACAGGGTAAAGCCGATGTCATTCAAAACAAACAATAAAGATGGACAGTTTGGCAAAGCGTGACTATGTTGGCGTTGGTGCACCGCTAAAGGTAAATTAAGTATTTAAATAATCCCTCTCTCTTGTATAATGTCCGCTGTCTTTCCATTTTAACTGACTAAAACTGAGAAAGACGAGGTGTATTATATATCTGAATGCTGAATAACTAGTTTTTGTAATTGTTGTATATAATATATTAGAAACAGCAATTTAACTTTTAAAATTTGTCTGCGGTAGGGAACGTCCACAGCATGTACATTAGGGTGTGAAACCTATGTATTATTTTCTTCTTTAATTTCTGTTTTCTTTTATTTAATGTTAATTTGATGCTGAGTGCTTGGAGTGTACATGGCTGTATGTAAAGTTTATTTTCAGAATTTAAATTTAAAATACCGTTTTATATCACAGCTTTTGGGCAATCCATTGGGTACATATAATCCATTATATATCCATAGTAATTCAGCTTTTAGATCTATAGAAACAGTTGCTTAGAGCTCTGCTTAGGATCTTGCGATATGAGCCCATTTGGACTGTGTGGGCTGCAGGGGACACTGTATCTCCTTGGCTCTCTCATAGTCCAAGATGCTGTGACACCAATCTTAAGGGGCCATGGCATCATTTTCAAAAATGCCCCTTGTAATGAAGATGGCATAATTGTTATAATTAGAGAGATCAGTTTAGGATTGCATTGCAATGACCCAACTCAGCCTGGGTCCATATGGTGTGCAATTGATAATGAGTCTCCTAATGTGTTATGTATACTCAATATGGACCGTAAATGGACACACTGTAATTTTCACCAAGGTCATCAAGCACTGACAGATGAGGCAGGGTTAAACTGTCTTGACAACCTCAGTATGGCACATTTCTCTTTCTTTCTCTCACTTTCTCAACAACAGTCACAAATATATGCAGCTGCCGACATATTCAATAGTGTTAACTAACTCAATGACAATGGCAATACAAATAGGAAACGCTTTAACTCTTTGCAATAATGCAGTGTTAAAAGGGAGCCGTACCTTTCGACATACCAAAACGAATGCTGGTAAAGTGCTTGACTGGTTAATATGGTAAAGTTAAAGGTAGGGTTTGCAGTTTCGAAAGGGCTAGCTATAACAACTAGCTTTGAAAGCATGAAATCCCGCCCTCTGTTCCGAGTGCTCTTGGAGAGCTTCTCCAATGGTGTGTGGAGTACATAGTATGCGAATACATAGTTTGACAGGCAAGAAGAATGTCTTTTCAGTCCAAATCTAATGATTGGACAAATGTTTTATGGTCCTGTGCCTTCCGCAAAAGATATGTAAATATATAAATACATGTATATTACTTTACTTGGTGATTGCTAACAGGATGTGAAGAGACTCTTAACCAGCTTAAAATGTTTCTGAAAATGTTCGCCTAACCTGCCTTACATATAGATTGGAAATCATTTATTATATTACGGCAGCTGTTTTGTGCTTTATAGACTTCTTTGCTTCCATTCATGTAACAGTCAGTAGTGAAGAGCTTGACTGTGCAAATTTTCGTGGGGTCATTATCTAGTTCAGTGTTGTCATGACATCATTTTCCTGGCATGTCATTTGTGGCTTAGATGATTGGCTAAAAACTTCTGTGGTTCCCATTAGCAAAAACACATACAACACATTTAAATCACATACTGGTTAGGGGTCTTGTGTCGGCCAAGCAATTGCTATTCACATAAATGGGAATGTTAATGGATAGCTTTCTCCAAGTATTGTAGACCTCCCTGGTTTTGACCTTTTGGGTCAGGTAGCAGTAATATTCTGCAAAAGGAAACCATCAATATCAAATAAGGATCTGCCTATCAGACAACGAAAAAGCATTTTTGAAATGTCATGACATAACCCTACACAATAAAAAAATATGCATTTATGCACGCATATGTAAAAGGGCATAAAGACCTGAGTTATCATGGATCATTACAATAAAATGGGCGGTAGGTAGGAAGCAGAGCTGTCTAGGTGTTGCACAATGGGTATTCTTTCAATGCATATTTAGTATTCTTCATGTGTGCAGTTCAATATTAGCTTGTGGGGGGTGGGAGTGAAAATGCTAAAATGTTCCCTCGTTTTCCAAGTATGAATCTTATTGCATTGGTTCTATTATCAAGTCACACTAAAATAAGCTGGTTAATATTGTCTGCATTACATGTAGACAATATTCTAACCCCAAGGCATTGCCCGTGAAATTATACTTTTCTCAGATTCCAAATATGGCTTAAATGCAAGATTATTTCAGCCTGCACATTTCCCTACTGATTGTACAAGTTATTATACAGGAGAACCGCATTAGCAGTCCATACAATAAGCAAACAGCCTCTACACCATGTTCCAATTACAAACGGTTTTGCTCAGAGTATATTCTTTCTTTTTAGTGCATTATCGAGGCCTTTAAAACTAGTTATAGTTGTAAGATGTATTGCTGTTTCAAATACAAGTAATATGAATCTAATGACCAGTAATGAGAGACTGGTTTGCTATTACAGAGAGGCCAGAGATGTGCTAATAAAGCATGGCGACAGCTCCGGGGAACATCCACTGACCAAGATGTACATTAGGGTCTTAATGTCTCTAAGGCCTGAGGCTAAATTGAATTGTAAAACCCCAAACCAAACATCATTTAGGACTGGATATCTCTTCATGATGTGCTGCTATTTGTGCAGATTGGTGGTGGTTATGATTTGTTTTTTTATCTCTGTTAGAGCCTTGCAGTCTGCAGTGGTGTATATTTTGTTCTTGGCCTAGATAGACAAATAATGAAAAATAAAGGCATAAATCTAGCAAAAGTCCATCACATTAAGAGCAAGCATTGAGAGCAAAACCTATGTGGATATTTTTGTTGTTGTTTATTTCGTACTTGCACTGTTTAGAGTGTTGACTACATAAGAAATGGCATCTTTATTTCAATATCTGCTTTTATTTTAATTTCCTGAAGTTTCCTTTTTTGACTGCCTTCATCTCTTCAGCTCTTTCTAAGAGGCCAAAGAGTAGCCCTTCAGACAAGTAGCAAATTAAACCAGAATTCAGAGTGATGACCTGCCCTCAGGGAGATTTAAATGGACTAGATTCACTCATTTTCTATGATAATACTAACCGTTCTCTCTTTAAGCAATGAGGTTTGTGATACTATGCTGTATTGGAGGACCATAACAACCGCAGATGTGCCATACATCATGAGTTTTCCTCACTGTAGCAAACACTATAAGACATGGCTGTAACCTGTAGCTCCTGTATGCCAGGGTTAATTAAGCTGTCTGGTGCTCTGTGCCTGTGTATGTGTGGTGAGAAGGCAAGTAGCCTTTTTAGCTTGATGTCAACCCTGCCGTCCACAAGACCAGCCCCCTGCCTCCACGACACTCATCGATCCCGGGTCAGGCAGGCAGAGAGAGCAAGTGAGAAAAACAAAGAAATATGAGGACAGAGTCATACACAAGGGAGTTCTGTTTGAAACTGTGTGTGTGTGTGTGTATGTGCTTTGTGGTGCTTTGACATGTTCTCCCCAGACATGTGCAACCTTCCTTGCCCTGCAGGACAGCCAATTAGAACCACACACTGCTGGATGAGAAGGAAACCAGCACCTCTGCCATTGCTGCTTTCTGACACCTTTTATCGTTGTTGGTCTGCATGATTTGTGTGTTTGTGTGCCTGCATGGTTTATAAAAGCTAGGATGGGTTATTCTCAGTTTCTAAACTGTTGTTGCAAAAGATGGACAGTCTGTTCAGTTGTGGTTCAAATATTTCCATAAGTATTGCACATGGGCTTAAAACTATGATTTCTGAGATACAACCCTGTGACAAATTCGCTTTGTGACAACTAGCCCCAGTTTACGTTTTGCATTTACACATTTGACAGATGCTTTTATCCAAAGCGACGTACAGTGCATTCAAAGTATACATTTTTATCCGTATGTGTGTTCCCTGGACTCAGCAGACAGAAAGCGTATGAAAAGACAGCATCAAACCCTGGTTCACTCCACCCCCTCTGAAAGACAGAGCAGTATAAGCAGCATTGCTACTTGAAGACAAATGTCAACACTCCGGTCGGTGCAGTGTAGTTCACCGCTCAGACCTCTGTGACCCCTTTGAGTTTGCTCACTTTCCTCACCACCATCTCTCTCTCCTGACCACAAGTGTCTCCTCTCATACCGCTTAGACTCGGCATCTCACAATTAAGCCACATCAACAACTCGTATCTTGTAGATCGGTGACCTTTAGTGTCTATATCTACTCTTGTATACAGAAGCTGATAGAAAATAAAATGCATTCGTTTATAATCACCTGGCTCAGCTTCTCAAACTACTTTAATAATGTTGTCGAGAGAAAACAGAGTAATACTGTTTAATAAGTTTAAATTTAAAGTCATTAGCAAGCATTTAAACAGTAAACAAATTAGAGATCATGCTATATTGTGGATGGTCAAATGTTTTTGTTATATATGACAGCCATTTTGGTTATCATTGTATTCATTGTATAGCAAATACTTGCTATTAGAAGAATTTATACAGGAAACGCATGTACAGCTTTTGAATTTTTTGATCGTCTTTTATTAGAAGGTGTTTTTATAATGTAAACAATAACAGGATGTGTTCTGTATGGGTGCTGCACAGTCATTAGTAGCTACTGTAGGTAAACAGGTGTTTCATGTCATAGCTGTTAGTATATTGTGTATTTTAGCTTCTTGTATTACTGTATTGCCCAATCAGGAGTCAGGACTGGAAATATTAGATTATAATATATAATTCTGAACAGATCAGTAGGTACAACTAATGAATTCCTAAGCATTATATAATGTTTGTGGGTACATTTTATTTTAAGGTGTCCTTGTTACAGTATAAATATACATTCAGTACGGAGGAATATTAATGAATAACAATTACTATAGTAATATAATAGTTATAGTTATATATAATATAGTTAATATAACAGTACAACTATATAATAGTTGCATGTAATTATGTACAATTTACTGTTATTACTATAGTATATAGTACATGTTACGTGTAACAGAAATCCTGTAAAATAAAGTGTTACCATGTGTTTTGAATGTATAATAAAATGTTACCAAAAGTGCTATGGAAAGTATTTACATATAGTATAGCTGTAGTACATTTATAGTAGCATAAATCTGTGAGTTGACTGACAGCAGAATGGCGCGCAGTCTCCCTCTCCACACGCATCAGGGAACCTTAACAAGCTATGTGAATTACAATGAAACATTCACCTGTGTGCCCATAACAATAATATTATTTACTTAGCATTACCTTTTCCTTTTATGTTCTGCCTTAACAACAATGGATATCGAGTCCCTTAAGTGCTTGCTCAGATTTGCTTAATTATGATGATTATTATCATCCATGTATCCTCCCTCAGCTCATCTATTTTCAGCACGTTCAATCTCCGCCTATGGAAGCTGCTGCTCAAGGATAAATTAACAGGAAGATACACATTCACATAAACGATTGATTATGTACATAGTCTGTTTTAATTGGAGTACAGGAGATGGGTGATTGGCAAAGATGATCAGTGCATCTACCCAGTAATAGTACACAGTACTTTTCTGAAGACTAATATATAAATGACAGGCATGGAAAGTAAAAATATATATTCTTTTGCAAAGAAAAATAAACTTTGTCAAACAAATGCAGCATTTCTTGTCTTTTAAGGTTTAAAAAGTCTATCAGCGAAGAAGCTGTCTGACTTCGACCTCCTGCGCTGAGCATTCATTTGGCTATTTTAACTGCCTCTCAGTACCATCAGATCATACCAAAAGCATTAGCAAGTATTAGACAGTGTGTGGTTCAGTTGTGGAGCTCATAAGTTAACAGTGCTTTTTAATTTGGTCTCCAGTGGGTTGTTAAGAGCAGAGAATGACTATGAGAAACACAGAAACCCTTGGGCTATAATAATTCCTCTCTTTCTCTGTTTCTCTCTCTCTTTATCTGTCTCTCTCACATTCTCACTCTTGGTTTACTTCTCGTCGGAGCCCTTGTTCAACCACGCATCAAATCTCGAAAACGTCTGTGTGAAGAACACAAGTTATCTATTTTTTTATTCTTTCTCTTTTTTTTAATTAAAACACAGTGTTAGTTACAGAAACATGTTGTAAAGATAAAATTGTACATTTGAAAACCATAAAAAATCGGATTTCCATTTTCTTTTCGCAATTCGTAAAATGAATTTGTTCAGATTAGCTTAATATAGCTCTATAAGCTGCCTGCATAATAATAATAATCACAGGGTGTGTTGCATTTGTACACCTGAGCAGACGCGAGGAAGGAGAAGAAATCAGTTTTGTATTCATGACAGTTTCTCTGCACCGAAAAATCAATCTCAATCAAAGCAGCTACAGAGTTTATCATAAATTATCATGAAAAGGGTTTCCACTGAGTAGATGCTTAATTACAATCTCATTTGAATAATTTTGCATATTAATGAGCTGGGAATGAAAATGTTTTTTGGAGTTCTTGGGCTCAGGAACCCACAGTGATAATCGCAGACCTTTAAAACGTATGTGAGCTTATTACCACATGAAATCCAGCCATTTCTCTCAGCACACAGTTGTGTTTTAACTTGATTAATGGACTTGTGTCTTTGACATAAATGAACTATAACTGAATTAGAAAGACTTCATTAGTTTCAGCATGGACGACGTTTAGCTGCATCAAGAATCGAACTTGGTGTGATAACGGCGCCACAAATTTGTGGACTATGAAAGTCTCAAGCTAAAATTTCATTGTATTTTTTGGCTGGTAGAAACACAGGTTGTGTAAATTAATTAAGATAATCACTTTTTTTTTTGCTGCTTATGAAATACTTCAATCCTCTGTGTGAAAAATAAAAAAATGAGTAAATGAATTAGCATGATAATCATAGCATTGTACTGTCGGTATTAAATATTTACTTGGCTTAAATTTCACTTTTATTTGTACTGTTTTTTTACACATTAAGACATAAGTTATATGCAAGCTTGTCTGAAACAAGCTTTGGGAGGTGTCTTCATACAAAACTACTATTAACTCATTGACTGTCTGGGAAGCAAGGCAGCAGGTTTTAGACACAGCCAGATCATGTATTTAGATGGTAAAACCAGTAACCGTTGTCTTTTTCATATGTTGCCCACACATTTTTTACTTAATCTGATGTGATTGTGAAAAGCTAATATGTCCTCAGTAGAAAAGAAATCAAAGACTTTCATGATAGTAAATCAAATGGAATGCGTTGCTTTCTCACGAGCACAGATGCATTATGGGTACACTCATATATTCTAATCTCAGCTCTCCACAGTAAAATAGAACAGTTTCAGGGAAGAAGAGGAATATAGGTTTATGTAAGACTGTTCTTTTTCACTGTCTCTGTGTAGAGCTATAGGAGGATTGTGTGAAACGCGCTTGAAAAGTGATCCAACAGCAGAGACTAGTGGTGAGAGAGGAGCTCTATGAGGGCTGGTTCCTGCCTCGCCACTGTTCTGCTTTTATAGCCTTGACCTTTCCCACTGTTTGCTCAATGATCTAAGATACAATTATAACAGATTAGTCAGTAAGGGGGCATGTCATTAGAGAGAGGTCTCCATAATATGCATAGAAAGTAAACTTTCTATACTAATAAAAAACTGAGGTGTCTAAATCCCTGTATTACATTTTTTAATGGACTGTATTGACTTATCGTTTCATGAAGGGCTATAATTAGCATTTTAATATGTTGGGTTAAACCTATGTATTCACTTTCTGTGTGTTAATTAACATGCTTGTGCTCGTAATGATATTTCAGTTGAATGCATAAGAAAGATATTCATTTGTGTGTATATATAGACAGATGTAGATATAGATACAGAGCTAGCTAGGGTTCTATATGCATTTATTACAACTCATTTGTCAATATAGTTTTTTCTTTAAACAAAGTTAGGTTTTTTCCATGAACATCTTATAGCTGGAAAAGTCTCTCTCTCTCTCTTCTCTCTCCTGGTGTGTCGCTCAATCGCTCTTAAGCAAACACAGGAGATAAAGTAAGGCTTTAATTAGAGATGTGTCATTAAAATATCCTCTCTTCAGAGATGGTGGGGGTATGCTTCTGGATGGTTGGCTAGGTATTAACAAGTTCATGGATCTTATTACTTCCTCCCTCCGTCGCATGCTGTCAGCTCCTAGGGATATGATATCCGATGGCTGGGCTCACATTTACAACAAGTTCATTACGACACGACTAGCGCTCTTTCTGCTTGGGCCCAGCTGGTTGGAGGGGTCTGTGTTTTAATTAGTGCTGAGGGTGTGCATATTAATTACAACATGAGTGATATTTACTGTACCTAAGGAACACAGGACCGGCTAAAGACACTGGCAGCCTCAGCTAATAAAGCCAGCCATGCTAATGAGCAAAAGGAACCATAAAAATAGACGCTGGCAAAATAATTCATAAAGTTTATTGATCTCGGAGTAAAGACGTTAAGCTCCGATTAAGGGCAACAAAAGGAAAGGCATCACACTTTATCAAATAAATAAGCCGAGTGGAGAAATGTGAGTACAGAGACAGATTGTCATTAAGCAGGTCACATGGTGACTTCCACTAAAGAAGGGGCACATTCGTTCCTGCAGCAGAGGGATAAAATAAAGGAGGGGAATGATGAAAATGATAAAATAAGAGGGAAACTGAGGGATTGTTCTCATAAATCTGATGAAAGTTAAACGCGTGACATTTTGATTGACAAAGACACTGTGATTTATCCAAATGCACTGAGTATTGCTAATAACGTAGCCCGAGTTGTATTTGAAAACTTTACACATTTGTCTATTTGATCATTTGAAAGTTTGACTCCAGCAGCATCAAAAATTATACTGCAGGTTTCTTAAAGGAATAGTTGACCCAAAAAGAACAATTCTGGAATTATTTGCTCAACTGCATGTCAGTTTAAACCACAGGCTGTAAAGCTGCAAAAAAAACAAAAAGCATCATAAAGGTATCATAAAAGTGGTGCATTGTCTTCTGAAGCCTTTTGATAGCTTTGTGTGATTCATAAATACCAAAATCTGGATCATACAGTCATTATTTTCTGATAATCTTCTCTGCTACAGGTATTGCATTTGTGGTGCAGGCTGGAGGTGAATAACTTTGAATCATTTGTTTTTAAATGTCTTGATCAAATTCCATGTGTGCTGTATTGTGCTATATTTGATTGAACAAGGCTTGAGTAATGAGTACTATGACTAATGTTCATTACACAAATCTGTCATGTAAACTTCAAGTATGAAACTTGTAGTCTACTGAACAACTTTTGACACTTTTATAGCTGTTTAATGTTGTATGAAATCATTGTATATATGCAAAGATTATTTCAAAGGTCTATTTTGTACAATAAATGACATAAGCTGTATTGTAAAATAGTGAACATTTTTATTTCTGTCTCAATGATTTTTTTAATATTAATATTTTTGTGCACATGATGTTGATCGATACTGGTTGCATAACTTCTTTGCATGAAACGCACTTTATTCTTTCGAGACTTGATTATGTACTGTTATGGTCTGTTATCCCATCCCGAGTCCTGTTCATTTCCAGTTGGTTTCCTGTCCACCCATTGCTGTGTAATTACGGCCAGTCTGCAGTGGTGTTTGCCCTCACAGTGTGCACCAATCCTGAGCCAAAATGGCTTTATATGTCCTTCACAAAACAAAGGCCTGTAATATGTATGTATATGTATATATTCTGCTCTTAACCAAGACCATCGAGGTGTCTAGACAGGTATGGGTTGAGTAGTCATGAAATCTGCCAACATGCGTTAATGAATGTACGGCTAAGCTGACAGCAGTTCTCATTGTCTAAATCCTGTATGATAACCCTCAACCGGCTATCAGTGTTTCTGTGTTCCTCGCTTTTCACCTGGTGATCAAACCCCAGATTATTTGAGAGTGACTTCTGGATGGTTTCGGCTGTGTTTATGGAGCAAAATCCTCAGTTCACGCAGATCACAAGTTCGTTTGTGTGCGCAGGAAACCTAAGGGCTGATTTTATAGGTTGATAAAAGGCGTCTGAAACAGATGCCATGTTAAATGGCTGCTGTGTGCGAGTGCACACTTATGCAGTGGGTGAAAGTGGGTTTGTGTTGGCAGCCATCCAAATGAAGGTTGCGCATAGCACATACCGGCGAGAGAGAGAGAGCCACAGAGGGAAGAGGGAGAGTGAGAAGGTAAGATGCTTCATTTTAAGTCATGTCTGGTATCAAGGCAACACACTTAAAACAGCAATTTGTTTCCCTTGCATCCAATAAACAGCTCATTCTTTTTCCAATCAATCACCTGAAGCAGAAAGATTAAAAGTGGGGGAGAGGAACTCCGGGCTGCGGGTCGCTCCAGAGAGCCAAGTGATGCGAGGCAATCTGAACTGTCCGCCTGCAAAACAATAACAACTTGATAACTATATGGGTGTAATCCATTCCCTGTAAGTCATATTGCTAAGAAGGTGCTTGGAAATAGAAATCTACTCAACAAAAACTTTAACTACCGTACTCTAAGGTCAAATGTATATAAACACCCAATTCCAATTAACCATTTTTGCTATTTTGTGTACACGTAACAGTTGCATATACTCAAGTGTCATTAAATAAATTTAGTCTGTTGGTGTGTGTGTGCGTGTGTGTGTGTGTGTGTGTGAGAATATGAAGTGCATTTTTGCATGCAGAATAAGAAATAAGAGGGAATCTTCTCACCCTTTACCTTACATCACTCTCTCTCTGTATCATTTCATCTCTTTCTTTCCTTTCCTGGTCTCGTCCTCTCTCACTATTCAGAGATAGGGCTATTTCCAGCCCTGGTGTTGACAGGGCAATTAGTTTGAGCACCAGATCTCTAAACTGCTGGCAACACTATCATTCTGCAGCAGTCAATTCATCAAGTGTTAAAAAACGGACTGTGTGCTGTAAAACTGGACAATCAGGTCCTGAACTTTGAAATGTCACTATAACAGGTTGGTTTGTGCTATGAGCAGACAAAACAAAGAGTCTGGCTAGCAGAAGATGAGTCCGTCCGGTGTGCTCCAGGCCTGGTATGGTCCCGTCAGACTGCGGATAGAGCTGTAGAGAGGAGAAGCGTGCCATTGAAGGGTACAAGACTTTGGCACGAAGGCGTGAGGCCTGGTGTCCTTGTCAGAACACCTGCTGTCTTCACCCCAGCCTCCCCCAAAGACCTCATCAATCCATCACAGCACTGCGATGGTGCTGTATCTCCACAGCACTTATTTTTTAATTCGGTGACTTTTTAAAATGTTCCACTTACTACTTAAGAATAACGTTTTGGATATATGAGGTGTAACGTTAGAATATCGCTCTACTAATGTTACAGTAACATTTTTGGATAACTTTGAAAGAACTTTTCGATAACTATAGCCAACATTCTAAGAACGTTCCCTGTTTGCTGGGTAGTGTCTATAAAAATATGTCTGTGTGTTTTGTTTGTTTGTTCTTTTTCAAACAAATTGTGCTAATTCAAGCTGGGAGAGCGTCTGCGTGGGGACGCTTCCTCCGCCCTCACTTCTCCTGCTTTTATGCTCTCCATCACCACAGTCTCCATCCATCGCTCCTTCAATCAAACTCCAGACTTTCTCCCCCTTCATCATCGCCTTTGTTTCTTTCTTTGTCTAAATTTGACTCTCCCTTGACATATTTCTCCATTTCCCCTGATTTTACATCTCCGCATACCTCCCCACATTCATTCATCTACCTCACTCCCTCTTTCTTTTTCTCTCTTCATCTCTTTCTCCTCCTCCTCCTCCTCCTCTCTCTCTCTCCCTCAGCGGTCCGACCGTTCATTATCCTAATTAAATCCAGCAGCTGAACATCCTCTTATCTGTTGGGGAGGAGAGAGAGGCCATGATGCAATAGGGCTGATTTGCATATCCAAAGTTAATTAGTGTGGAGGAGCAGGTGTACAGTAATAATAATCATCACACATGACAGTCACCTGTGCCCGCTTTGCTCTGCCCTTCGGAGATGTGGCCCCCCTCCCTTCACTATCCCATACCACCCTATCATCTCACCCCTGTGTTGATGGAGTTCTCTCCCTCTTTCACTCTAATCTCTCTCTCTATCACTCTAATCTCCCACCATCTCCCTCTTCCTCTTTTTATATTCACACTTCTTTTTTAATGCATCTCTTTTAAATGCAGCTTTATTCCACACACAAATTTTTTTATGAGTGGTTGCTTGTGTTTTTTGTGCGTTGTCCTTTCATTTTTTGTCTTTTTCTTCCCTTCCCATCAGCCTGTGGCATCTGGTTAGTCTTTGATGATTCTGTTTCTCTGTTCGACTTGAAATCTTTCTAGGTGCCCTTAGCCGACAATGTTTAGTGATAAACAAGGCAAAAGAAAACTGGGCTTTTGCCTGTATTTTATACTCTGCGCACGGAAGCACACACTTGTCTTTGAGCTGTCGGTCTGAGTGTTGAGGCTGTTTGAGGTCCGGCCTGTTTCTTTTCATCCTTGTGTTGAAATGCCTCTAATTGCTGTTGCTAATTCTGTATGGACATTTCACAGTGTTTCTGCTTCTCAGCCCGATGCGCGGTTCACACCTCCCAGTGTCCAGGATAGTAGTGATGTGTCACCGAGTGGCAAGTGTGTGTGTGTGTGTGTGTGTATGTGTGTGTGTGTCAGTCTCTGAGGTGTGCTTCACTGGGCATATTTAACACTGTCACCATCAGCACCATTTCTGAGTCACGGACTGATGTGGTTACCTAGATACTGCTCCCTTGGGATGCAAATTAAACTGTATGAAGACATGTTTTGTTGTGGTTGTTTTCTACAAGGGAAATATTTTTTCAATCGCTTTGGTTTTCATCTTTTGTGAGGATTTTACACATATTAATGCCTAAATTTCAGAGGTGAGTCTATAGATACCACAATGTGGCTCAAAAGCTGGAGTCCACTTTGAAAATCCTTAACAACTAAGAAAACGTGTGACGTTTAGGGATATTGAAATTAAGAGATATTGCAGATCCTGCACTGTTTTCACCAATCCACAAGATTTCTACAAAACAACAGATTTGCTTGTATTTCTATTGAAGCAAACAAGGTATTCTGAACGTTCTCATAAAATGCTGGAATAACATAGATGCTTAAAAAATGTATGCCAGATGGAGTGCATGCTGTCCTTGAAGCAAAAGCGGATGTGCCAGATACTACGCTGAAATATAAGACACTACGAATATTAAATGCAGGTAAATGTTTCACCATACCTTTTTAAATTGTTCCTCAAACCTTACATTGTTAAAGTGATGACATCATTTGTAAGGAAAACAACTGTATTGCAAAGCTAATGCTCAAACTTTTGAACCTCACTGTATAAATCCAGACGTGTCGTTCTTGTACATCAGCGCAGCACGAGTAACCAACAACACACACTTACAGACAACGATTGCTTTCCTCACACCACTGTCTGTTACGCTTGCCTCTCAGTCACACAGGTGGAATAATCTGTCTGTGAGGAATCACACAAGCCACCAAAATAAACAAGCCCTGTCTCCTGTAATACATTATTTATCATTACAGTCAGTCTTGCTGCTCACATTCCCTCTCATGTGCCTTTATGGATTATTTATGCTGTGTCAGTCACTTGCTTCATTTGCATCTTTTATATATTTAGAGGCCTGAGTGTCTTTTTCATGCAGGCTGAGGGCTGGAGAGGTTGGCAGTAAGCTGAGGTAGGGTTGGGGGCACACGGATAAAGTGGAAAAGTGGACCGGAGATGGACGCGCGGGTGACAGGGTGACGTGGGGTTGGAGTTTGTTCCTGAGATGGTTTCTGGTGGAGTGGGTGGTTTGGATTATTGTGAGCTTGGAGCACAAGGGCAGGTGCTGATGTCTTTGTGTTTGTTCTGTGTAGCCGTGTGTGTGTACACAGTTTGATGCTTGTGCTGTGTGGTGAGGCTGGGCAATGCCTCCATATTTCTTAGTTTTTTTGTCAATATTTCATCAGTATGAATCTTTATGTGTGTGTGTGTGTTTTCTTTGATATCACTTAAAAGTGTTTGTTTGTTTGTTTTATTCCCACACAGAGAAACAATGATTTTCACCAAACAGCCACTGTTTTTAAGTACAGTCAAAATGCATAATACAAGAACTAAAATACTGTGGAAAAAAAAACTCCTAGATAAAAATATTTAGTTATTAATCATATTTGTGTTTTCTATACTGTTTTTAGAATATAAATATTATTATTAATTGCATTGCTATTCACCCATTAAACCGCACCTGGCAATAAACAGCAACATTTATCAACATATATTTTTATTCATTATTTATTGTTGGTTAATTTTGGTTAGATAATTCCAGTGAGGTATCACAAATACATAAAAAATATTCAGTATATTATCCAGCTCTACTGTGTGGTTACATGAACAGGTGTTGTTGCTAAACAATGATTCAAATAGTCATGCATACATGTGTACACGGTGCAACAATCTGGTGTGCATTCATTATGAACTTTACCTCAAAGATTGACAAAACCTGTCTGCTTAACATTTCATTCTGATATATTAATGCTGGGTAATTGGCAAGGCATTGTATATCAAATAGCACGGCACCCACATTTGTCACCATGCATGTTTCCTGTTGTACTTCCTTACTGGCATCATATCCACCAAATTAATCAAACATCCACAGACTAGCGTGCTTTGTGTTTTCTATCCCCTCCTCTCCTGTCCTTCCTTTTTCTTTACATCAAGCACCGTTTGAATGTTAATATAGGTGGGGCTGTTGTCTTTCATGCTGTCATCTGTCCTGGAGCTGATGGACAGACACTGTACTTCATGTCCTTGAGTTTATTAACATTTCTCCCCTGTGTGCTTTCGTCTTCATCTGCACCTCCTGCCAGCTTGGCGTGGTCTTTTTTTTTGGAGAATGTGGTGTTTTAATAGGTGGTGTCCTTTGTCCATTCTAAAGCTTTTGCTGAAAGTGTGAAGGGCTTTGATGTCATTAGCTCTCTGTTGACTCTGTAAGCGTTTGAGCGGCCAGTGGATCAGCCAACGCTGGAATTAAAGCTATTTACACAGCTGTTAAGGTAATGCTACCTCATACAGAGCCACTTTTATGGATTGGGCCTGAATCTAGACACCTCTAATTCCACTATTTCCCAGAGTGAATGCCCCCACACGAGCGCCAAGAACCGTTTCCCCTAATAACCACGTATCTCCAGATCTTTCCATTTGGCACAGTCTTGAGGGAGAAGACCGCCCTCACCTCCTCAAACTAACACAATTCAAGGCTTCACATAGTCCCTCGGTCTCCAACATTTATCACTTCCAAACACTCATTGTGTGTGAGAATGTAGGTCTGTTTCATATACGGGCAGCTAGGCTTTTGAAACGTTGTCTTTTTTCTTGTTAAAGTGGGTAGGTGAGGACACTATCTTCCAATACATACCCTCAAATCCCCGCGACTGCGTTTGTGTTTTGTCAGAGAGCGTAAACATCATTAAGAACAGGTTTGTTACAAATGAGGCTAAAGTTTTGAATTGTCATTATAGCTGAGCTTGTTGGACATGACTGCGAGAGATTCAAGACTGAATCTCTTCAAGACTGACACGCTGCAGATAAGTAGCTCTCTGTGCGTAACAGGAATCAAGAGATAACAGGAAGAGGGATTGACATTAGCAAACATCGGCGAATAGGAATGACAACAACAGACCGTGTCTAATTCCTTCTGTTACTTCCTTTTATGGCGGAATAAACAGTGCCATTCCGTAAATTCCTCCCGAAAAGTATTATTGCTGACAGGTCTGACCTCGGGAAGCCTGCAATGTTTACCCATAACTCACAATTAACAGAGACATTAGAGTTCTCCCGGGAATTGCCAGCTTTATTTCCCTCTAACTGGGCAGCACTAAATCTGGAAGAGATCCCAGTTCTGCCATTTACCGTGGAAGGGGCGGATTCCACAGCGGAGAGAAGGGGCTCCACAGACTGAACACACTTCTGAGCTTTGGGGCTGTTATGGATATGGCGGCTGTAATTATTCAGGCCTTGTTATTGCCCGGAACATCACACCTGCGTCCAGCTCACCGCCTGTTATTAGAATATCAAAAAGGCCACAGAAGAAAAATGTCTTACACAATCTGAGCTAAACGCAGACCGGGATGCTCTGATAGTAATCCGAAGTTACGTTTCTTTCCCCGATCGTTTATATTTTTTCTATTTATTTTAATGGCTCGCGCCCCAATTTCTACTCCGCTTTAACGCGCGCATTAAAATGGGCAGAGTCACTTCATTTTACATTGGAGATAAATGCGCACCTGTTCACATGCGTGTCAAATCCAATCAAATAGATCCTCGGCACAATAAGACGTTTTTTTACCGCAGCTTTGTGGCTAATTTCCAATTTATTGCTGTCAAGTTATGTCACAGCCGAAGACGTTCAGGTATTTATTTCCTTTCGCGTGATTTTATTAGATCAGTTACAATTGCGCTGTTTTGGAAGCAAACAGGATGCAGGCGACCCCAGAACTGAACTGAATTAATGAAGGTGGCGCCCATCAACTGATAATCCGTTTTACTACTGGCCCTCTATTGAATATCAATGAGACACTGCAGTTTGCTGCTCTTAATGGACTAACCTTTTATGTCTAAGTGTAGTTTATCCCAAATCATCCATGAGGAACGCTGTCAGCGCGACGGGCCGCTTGTCAAAACACTACACTGCCACGGCCTCAGGAAAAGAACGTTTCCATGTAATTAAACACAGCATATGACAGAGGCAAGTTCTCATTTCTCAGTGCGCATCAGAAGACGACGTGATAGTTGAAGATTTGTGTGTTAGCGTCCTCTGCCTATTCCGGTTTCATTTTCACTCCGGAGCGGAAACAAAAGAAACAAACACTTCAAGGCTCGCAAAAAACAGCAAATATGTGGACTCGGCCAATACAGCCAACAACGGTTGTAAACACACACACACACACATACACGCTCATACGCGTACCCATCTGCACTCAAAATGAACACTAATGGAATGTTGTCATGTTCTGTGGCTGTTATTGTCATTGGGAGATAACTAAAAATGTTCGTAGTACCTTTAATGGTCAATTACAAGCCCGGTCCAATGGAGACGGTGCTGTCGTCCCACCAGAGAGAAGATAAAGGGGCCTCGAGCTCGGAGGCCTCCATCAGGAGTGGGTCATTGTGTATAAACTTGTGTGTCAAAATTTGGATCCATTCCCAGCTTCTCCCAACTCCACTGCTACAGATGAGGTTTTTTTTCTCCCGTCCACATTGATGAGAAGCCCTGTGGCGTGCCTCCATTGATTAGAAACCACACGTTAATTTAACAAAGCTCATATATCAAGATCACAGGAGGCCGTTTCTGTATCTCTTTATGCCACTTTTTCTCCCTTCAATTCCGATTTCCGCTTCTTCATTTATGACTTTGGTTGAATCAGGATTTATATTGTATACTTCAGGGGTTACTTTTGCACATGGAGTTTGATTAGAAATCATACACACAATGGCCCTAAAAAGTATTTGGACCATATTATATTGTGTGTCATTGCATTACAAACAAATAATGCTAGAGCTCAGAATTCACTTTCTCACTAGTTTTGCAGTTATGTTTAACCAACTGATCTCAAGGTGATTGTAATTCGTGAGTTCCTGTTTTCACACTTTGCCCTCGTGCTCTAGCAGACGCGCGTTGTTCATCACAGATGACACGTGTTGTTCATCACAGAATTGAAAACGAACACACTTTTTCTTGCTGTTTTACTTTAAACTTTGGTTGTTTTATTCTTGTAGGAATGTCTTTGCATTATAAAACAAAATGTCGAATCATACTTACTTTAAAGCTGCAATCCATAACTCATTTGGTTTTAAAATGAACAAAAATCAATTATTGAGCAAGTACATAACATCGGTGTCTTCTTGCCTTGCCCTTATTTGCAACAGGAAATTTATTATAATGATTTACAGTTTGGGCTGTTGGGACGATTTCTTGGGAAATACCAGTTTGGCTTTATTTGAGTAACATTCATAATGGAAAGTATATAAAGTTACCTGCAGTTTTATGTTTTAAACAGAGATGGCGGCAAGTGCCAGAGATGGTGGCAAAGAGGTGAAAGTTACGAATTGCAGCATTACGTGTCCAAACACTTTTTGGGGCCCCTGCATACATTGATCTGCGCACTTTGTCAACAAGCTACATGGCTCCCTTATTCAGTGTGGATGTTTGGAACGGTGTTTGTGTATCCATGTGCCTGTGAGGGAACAGCTGCCCTTGTCACCTCTCCATCCCTAACAGAGCTGTCACTCGCTTTTAAATAGATGTGAGTGAATTAACACGGAGCTCCAGGTCGGGTCTGTTGGGGCTCTGTGACAGTAGTGCTGCCCTCCACTAACGCTGGTGGAGGAGGCATTGGCACGCTGACACGTCTGGCAGGGCCTGCCCAAAGTGACTCCACAGGCGCTGGATGCCAGCCAGCCAACTGAAGCCCGGCCAACATCCCCAACCCGGACGAAAGCGATGCGCAGGGAGGTCGCTGGAGAACAGAGGAGCCAGCTTTTTCATTTAGCCACCCAACTGTTTCTCCCTCTCTTCTCAATTGACAGTATAAATGCACCTGCCATTGTGTGATATTGGGCAGATTAGTTTTGGCTGTGATTGAGGGTTTGGTGTCAAGGTGGAGCATCTCTGAGGAGAGCCACCCAGCGAGTTGGGCTTTTGGGAGCCCTTGTTTGTACTGAATAACATCTCAAATCTTTTTGGTGGATAATTTAGGGCCAGTCATTGGTGTATTGACATTTCAGAGGGAGATGATTTGGACAGGATAATAAAGCAGGTAATTGATGCATTATTTTGAGCCACAAAATATTTGCAACGGCAAACACGCTGTTCGAAAATCATGCATTATTCAATAGCTGTCAAAAGGAGTTTCAGAAACATGATATAAAGTTGCAGCACAAAGATATTTTCCATTATTCCTGCGGCATCTTGATTTCGAACATTTACTAACAATTACCGATAACTGAAAGATGGTTGAATCCCACATATTATACAGTATAAACAATTACGTGCACCTGGTGTATCGGGAACGTTTGCTTTAAAAGGTCTCATCTTGCGTTCTGTTCATAGCGCTAAAACAATTAGAGTTTCCTGTCCTGTGACATCTTATTCCGATGCAGAATTTTCTGCCGCTTCATTTAAATTTAATTGGACCGTACCCAACTGGCTCAGGTCAGTATGAAAAGAAAATCAGGAACATTAATCAAGGTAAAATTATCAGCTGATTAATCAGTGTTCTAATTATGGCACACCGCGTCTCTCTCTTTGTTCTGTTTTAATTACTGTACTTCATTGTCTTTTCCATATGGCCAGCATGTTTCTGCATAATGCCAGTGTCTCAGGGAGTCATTAGTACCCTGCCTGGTGCTGCTGTCCCTTCTCTCCCTTCATCTCCCTCCATCTCCCTCTTTCTGTTTTATGGCTGATGTTGAGAGTATTGTAGACACTGCAGCGATGGATGATTCTGTAAAGGGAAACTGCAGCGATGTTGCTTCAGTCTGTAGACAGTCTGTAATGATGTTTGGCTGTTCTGTTGGCGGTCTGGAATGATAGCTGTGAGATCTGATGCTGGGCTGAGATGATGCTGGGCTGAGATGATGCTGGGCTGAGATGATGCTGGGCTGAGATGATGCTGGGCTGAGATGATGCTGGGCTGAGATGATGCTGGGCTGAGATCAGATCTGTACACACAGTGTACAGCAGTGCTGCGTGGACCCGGCGTGTTAAGTGCCAGAATGGACAGGGATCTAATAAATTGTTGAATAAAACATGCTCTGTTGCCACGGGGGCTTGAAATTAGCAGGGCGAAGTGGTGATTAACCATCCTATCAGATTTGCCATTGCAATTCCCAACCTTCTTTTCTACCTTTCTCTGAATCTCTTTACTCCCTTTTAACCATCTCTCTCTCTTATATTTTATGCTTTTCCTTCTTCAAAGTCTAAAATCAGTGATGGGATTTTTTTTCTATGTTTAACACATTTGGCAGAAACTTTGTCAGTTTGCGTGTTTCTTAGGATTCAAACCCATAATCTTGGTGTTCCTTAGTGTACACTCTGAGTTCAAAAACCAGTCTTATCTGTAGCCTAATAACAATTGTTTTATTGTACATGAAGCTGGATGCCTTATAGGAGACTACATGTTTAGGTCATATGAGCGCAGCTGTCGGTAAGCTTCCAGTTATCAGATGCATTTCATTACAAAATAAAGGAATCGTGGCCGAATGCAAATAGCTGGAATTTTTAAGATGGCATCACACCTTTGCTGTTTCCACATCGCTAGTCCAAAAGAGATTGTTTTGATACTGTGATATTGGCCAGTACAATGCAAACCAAAATAAATGAGTGCACCTTTAAACTGTCATTTTAATTGTAAATGAGTTGTTCTATACTGAGAACGATTGAGCAAATTTGTCAATCTGTTGTAAGTGGCTGTAAGTATATTGAGCATGACCTGCAGGTTTCATGTGACGGCGGCATTGATGTTTTCAGTAATAAATAAGCGGTGTCTTTGCAGAGGTTTGCCGTGTTCGTTCGGTGAACTGTTGGCTCCGGTTAACATAAATTGTAGGTGTTTTTTCTAGCTTAAAAGCTGGTCTATGTTTTACAATGGTTTTGTATGGACACTTTAACCCTGACAATCTAACGGTTTTCGTTCTCTCCTCTCCTTCTTTCTGTCTTTTTTATTTATTTATTTTAACTAAGACTATTTTTTGTCTCGCTTCCAATCTACATGCCGTGTGGCGTGCTGGAATTAGACGTCACTTAAGAATACTTACGCCAGCGTCTCACTAGCGCATGAAACCTTTTTCAATATGTAATTACTGGAACCGTACAAGTGTCTCATGCATATTCATGTGGATTTTAATTAAGCCCATCTCTTCACAGTTTGTGCCTTTGCCTTCTGAAAAGTTGCTTCCTCACACCCCGCAGCCCTCACACACGCAGAAACGCTCGCGGGCATATTAGTATGCGTGTGTCCTAAAATGTACAAAATACACGAAGCACGCAAGGACGCACACGACAAACATGACGCTACGGCATTTTTTAACATTCTTCCCTGGGTAGATACCCTCTCTGCGGCTTGTCGGTGTGCCTGTACGTTGCGTCTGCAGCTGTGCTGTTAGCCCTGAGAGAAAGAACCATACGAACGAGATCTGCGCGACGTTTTTAGCTTAGAAAGGGAGTGAGACGGGCTCACTAGCATATGCTTGTAGACACATCGGAGACACAGTGCTGTGACTCATCAACAATTAAAACAGACATAATTTACGTTAAACTGCAAGATTTGACTCTGTAACCAGTGACTTTTAAAGCAAAAGCACCTCTTTCGTCCGTTGTGTATAAAGGCATCGCACATTTAGAAGTATCTAAATTAGTGCTTGTTAAAAATAGGCTGTGATGCTTCTGACTGTGCGCTCGTATGTTGTGATAAGTTTGGCAGTACAAAGTCTATAAACACTTCAAGAACTCTCACTTATTCTGCGATGAAAACACGTGCGCCGCTGATTATAAGGACAGGAGGGAGAAAATATGCTGCCGTAGAGCCACTTGGCACGTCCATTTAAACGCAACCGGGTGAGTTTCAGAAGGCTAACAGTGCCATCTACTGAGGGAGCAGAGGATAGAGCGAATAAGCTAATAAGTGGGAGACTTGGACAAACACCAGCTCTGTAGGAATTCTCAGATAATAATCAGTTTCTCTGGGCTTGTGAAACTGGCTCATTAAACTTTCTTTTTAACTGGAAATATGGAGAGTGATTAAGGCTGCATTACTGAGTGGGCACAAAATGGCTAACCTTCGGCCACCCACTGCTCCTAGGTGTCTGGCACAGGGCTGTGCAAGCAGAGTAATGTCTTCACTTTGAGAGCGGCGAATCCATCACCTGCTTGTTTATCTACTTTGCTCTGGCAGTCATATCAATCAGTGTTAAAGCATCACGCTGACTTTTTTTATTTTGTTAAATGTGACGAGCCGGGCCTATCTGCGGACACGCCATCTCCTTACCCTGGTTCAGCTCTCCGCAGCAGGTCGAAACCAGGTGCCTTTCATTTAACCTCTGATGGACGCAAGACGCCAGATGATCTATGGTGGCGGACCTTAACTGGTTGGCTTTTAAATGGAGACATTTGTTGAAATCGGTGAGTTATTTCCGCTGGCAGAAACCGGTTTAGTGATGTCACCTGGGTTCGGCATTAGCATACGTAATTAAGGCTGGTGAGGGCATCTGGAAAAGGGGCGAAGCTGGTGTCATTGGGCGTAATTGCTTCAGGAGGACATAATTGGGCCTCTGGTTGATTGTCAAACGCTCATCCCTTTGTTGTCGTGGACACAGCCTGTGGACTTTGGCCTGATGCCAAGTGGGCTCTCAAAACAGACAGTATCTCTGTTTTTCTCTGTTTCTAAATGGGGGAGAAAGACAGACAATGACAACTTTTACTCAACATCCTATGCTGTTTTCAGGGGGGGTGTGTGTGTGTAGGAAAGGAAAGGAAAGGAAGGTGTGTGTGTGTGTGTGTGTGCATGGGTGGCTAGCACGTGTGCTGGAATGCTATTGTCATACGCATAGTGATATTATCTGTGTTCATGAAAGATGCAGGAGAAGAACCAAACCGCTCTACCTGAGGTGCTTTAAATGTAGGAGATGCCAGAAAACTGAAAGTATCAGGCTGCAGGATCATTTCTGCTGCCTTGAAGGTGGGGGTCAGGTTATATGATTGAGCGATAGGAAAGGTGCGTGTGTTTGTGCACACGTGCAGTATGTATCTTTTGGTGCTCAAGCTGGCGTGCGGGTTTAAAGGCGAGCCTTCTGGCTGGCGACCTGGTCCAAACATCACGGCCTGACATTTTTATCATCCGTCAACGCAGAGCGAGATAAATCTGGCCTCCCAGCAGCCCTGGCAGGCTCCTGCTATCTTGTCACATTCCAGACAGTTGGGGTCGGTGGGCTGAGCCAAGCCAGGCCGGGCTGGGAGGGGAATCAGGGCCAGGTAATCCATTACTGTCCAGGGGCATGTCTCCACACATACGGATTTAATATCAGCCTGCCGAGAGTTATGAGCCATCCCCATCCACAAACACATACCTGACTTATGCAAAACGACAGGCCCACAGCTGGGAAATTTGGACCCACGGTATTTTCTCTCTTGTGTGTAAAGGAGTGAGGGTGAGTTTTTTTTTCTTTGGCTCTGATGTTGTTTCACTCTTTCCTACACCGTGTCCTCTAGCAGAAATGGCTGGACTGAGTTTAGGAGACATGCAAACAGACCACAGAGACACCTTCCATTCTGACTCATTTCCATGGGAATGGCAAGGTGACCTGGCTACAGTGGTGCCCTGGCACTTTCTTCACGTACGGTGTCCTCAGAGGGTCATGTGTTACACTAGAAGTAGGAGGCTGTGTGGCAGATGGCCACAGCACGTTGAGGTTTGACCCTGAGATGGGTGCCCTATGAGAATGTCCTATTGGGATATACTGAGCTTCTGTGGAACTCTGGTCTTTCTTTGTAGCCACAGTCAAACAGCAAAAAAGCCCCGGGTCATTGGCCAGGATGAGCATGTCCTAATATTTAGTAATGTGAGAAAAAAACAAAAAAAACAGGGTGAAAAACTCTTAGGTGGCACATTGTAATGTCCCTCAGGTGTATTTGTATGTGTGACATAATCAGAAGGGAGTAGGTATTTTAAACATAGTAATCAAGTAAACAGGAAACGTTCTCAAAACATTGACTATTGTTCTCTAAAAGTTTTTAAAAAAATTCTTGCAGTAAGGTAAATATGACTTTCTTAGCATGATATATCATATAATTCAAAAACAAAAGTAGTTAGTGGGATATTGAATGTTACAAAATTAAAATAATGTATATACAATGTTTAAAAACTGGTCATTTTGAATGTTAGGAAAACATTCTTACAACCCAGCATTGTTAGCTGGGTAAGACCAAAGCTGCATACCACTGGTGTGTTTCAGAAAAACACATCCCCACAAACCCTTCTCACTGGAGTCAGAGGATCAGGGTCTGACTGTAGTCATGGCACTTTGACCTGTAATGATACAGGCTTTATATAGATTTCAGCCAAATGTCAATCTTAATGTCAGCACTTGACCCCACAAAAGGCCAGTGAATGCCAAGGGATAGAGATAGATGAAAATGAGGGGAAAATGCTTTAATAAATAATATGATTGCTTTTCACTCAGCCCTGATAAGCACTGTTGGTGAAATAAACAAAGATAGTGTTATTAAGTCGCTTAAATGTGTCAAATGTCCAAATATATGGAAGCGTCAGGCCATGACACATATGGCAGAGCAGATTATGCCAGTAAACCTTCAAGTAAATAACATGTTAATAAAAAATTCCCTCTCATTTTAGTTTTCTTCACTCTTCTCTTTCTGGTTTTGTCGACTGGGCTGGTGGAATCGGGAGGGTTACTCTGGGACAGTACATTTGTCATACATCGCTACGCTTGTCTGTTTCCAGCACCCTCGTAACTTTTTTTCACCATTTTTCCAGAATAAAGGAGAGAAGAAAGAAAAAAATGCCTGAGTAAGCTCAGCCTGCTGGGAAAAAGTTGGCTGATCCATCAAACCTGCTCTCGGGCTTGGCACTACGGCCTCGTTAGCTAATTGAATGTGTAAAAAATAGGGATGCGGGTAGAGTATCTGAGGGGGATATTCACCAGCCCAGGTCTCATCTTATCTGTGTTTTATTAACTCAGCATCATGCTTAACTCCTATTCAAGGGCTTTAATGCAAACATTATGAATGTGGTAATGTGAAACAAGGATGTCATCACTGTGGGATATGCACAGATGTGAGCAATGCTGATTCAGGCATGCAAAACTCTCTCTCTCTTTCTCTCACTCTCTCTCCCTCCCTCTCCTGTCTCCCTCTCATCTGTCTTTTCTGTTCCTTGCTTCATTCCACATTTTCTAACACTTCATTTTTTCTTGTTCTTTCCTGTTTTTCTCTTCCACAACACAAAGTTTCCTGCCCTGTGATTCTCTTTCACTCTGGCCACGTGCACACTGCAGCTTGATACAGTTGTCACTCTACTTCTGGGTGCTTAATCCTGTTCTGGACACTCATATCCGCTTCATTAGTCACTGAATTCTGGAACTGAATTCAGGTAGTGACTACTGAATTTGTAAGTATAGTACAGAACTACACAACAAAAAAAAGTTTAATAATAAAAATAAAAAGTATAAAGTTTAAAACCAACATTAATACAACAAATTGTATTAAAACAATTGGACAGTTTGAAACTTCATAGAATTTTTAATATAACATTTCTAATGTTTTTGTTACTTAATGGAAATGTTAGGGAAACCTTCCTACAACCTAACAACTAGCTGGGTTCGTTCTGTTGTAATCCTAACTATTTTTTGAACATTAATTATTTTATTTATTTCAAACGTGCCATCCTTGGTTTAAAGGATTACACGGCACTCTAACTGTGTGGTTGTTACAGATTACTGTAAAAACATCTGATGATGATCACTTATGATCGTTTATGATAAAACATACTGTACGCTAAATGAGTAGCATCCATGCTACAGTAGCGACTCCTGTATTCCGTACACAGAGAAGGGGGATTCTCTCATTTGAATGCGGTTGTCACCCACAAAACTTTGCTGTGTATACAGTACAGTATGTGGCTTTTCTCTCTGTCTCTCTCTCTCTATATCTCTTACCAGACTGGAGGGATTGTTAAGTGCAAGCATTGCAGCTGGCGGATGGTTGTGCTGCGTTACTGTGTGCTGCATGCAGCTCTGTTTAAATAATGAATGAGGTATGCTGCTGTCACACAGGCTTTTGCCTACTGTTAAATGCTGCACTGACGGCTAGCGGAGCGAGGTGTTAAAGTGTTAGGCCCACACCTCCACCAGGAATTTATGAAAGTCTCCAGAAAGTTCTACCACTGTTCATTTAGATCCAATCTCTCACCCTCTCGCTCTCTCTTTCTCTGTCTTTCTCTTTCCTCTACCTCTAGTTTTCTTCTGCCTTGTTCTGTTTATCTCACTCTGTATGAATGCATCCCTCACTTTTCACTGTTCATACTTTAGAAATATTTTAGGAAGGGTTCTCAAATGCTCTCTTTAAAAGTCATCCAACAAACAGCTAATAGTCGTCCAACAAACACGTTTAAGAACCATCAATATGGGATCAGGTAAACCCCAGCCAGACTAATTAAACACCTCATTGCTAAGAATGATTAGTTTACTAGTTGATAAAAAAAATGTGGCTTTGAATGTCTCGGAACAGTTACAGAGATCTCTCTCTCTTTCTCTCTTTCTCTCTCTCAGTGTGAGAGAAAAATGATAAACTATTCCCTCCTCATTATGTTGTGTGGTGAAGGCCTTTGTCACAGCTCTCTAGACTTGTACCAACGAATGAGAGTTTAGCCCTCGAGGGCGTGGAAGTGCGTTGATTTGTTCTTCCTCTCTCATCAGAGGACATCTCGTGCTGGCGGCCGGAAGCGTGTTGTGGTCCTCTGCTGAAGGAGAAAAGGCGAGGGCCGGGGATGATGGGATATGTTCGCAAATAGCGCCGAGCAAACGTGCAAATGGTGTGAAGGCTGGGTGTCAGTTGGAGGAGGGTGGGAGGCAGACTGTTAGGGTGCCCTTGTCTGCCTTGGCCCCCCTCCCATCCTAGAGAAATAGGGGTCAGGAGTCAGTCTGAGTGGAGCAGCTAATAGAAGATTTATGACTCACTGAATATGCAGATCTGCTTGGTGTGATTGACCAGCATCCACACACTGCCCTTGGGTGCAGCTTTGCATTCGGAAAGGTAAAATGAAGAGGTGGATGACTGGATGGTAGGTGGGGGGTGCGAGAAAAGAGAGCAAGAGGGGAGCACAACAGAGAGAAAAATGCACTGGCAAATTAGACCCTCTCTGATTTTGAATAGCCCAACAAGATTGCACAAGCTTCGGCCGAAATAGCTATTAGTCATTTTTTCAGTGGGGATGAAATCTTCCTGTTTTTCCTCTTTGTTCTCTCCACTCACTTCTTCCCTCATTTCAGGCAATTTGAACTCCATTTGCAAGAGTGTAGAGGCTGCGACGTAAAAGGCAGATGTGATTTACTTTATTTGAAATATACATACAGACATAATGAAGCTGAACCGTGACCGGGGCTCAGCAGACATATAAGTGCTGGTAGTTGTCGGCTCTCTTATAAATGTGTAGGTAAAGACCAGCACGAGACATCCGTGCCGATCTCCGTCTAGGAAGTAAGCACAGAGATGGAGAAATTATAGAGCAGTGCCCGGTCTGCCAAATGAATAGGTGTACTGACAAATTGAATTGAGTTGCATCAGAGGGCTTCCATTTAATCCTCTACGTCTTTCTCGCCCATTAAAAGAGTCATTCAGATTCCACCATGACTGCAGGTCCTGCCACTCTGCAAACACTCTTGAAATTCCAGCTACTCATCTCCACGTTTCAGCTTCAGTTCTGAGCGCTAGCTGTATTTTAAAGTGTCTGCGTGTTTATGCGCGCCTGCCCATCTGCGCGAGCTTTGATTGCAACTTGACAATGGTTTTGTTCAGACAGGCAGCAATTCTTTTTCTTTTTGACACATTGACTCAAATATCGTCTAAAAAATAAATCGGGTTTCTTTACTTGCAAAATGACAGTGTGGACAGCCGGTCTTAAAGTTTGGATTTATACCAGTGTGAACAATGATTTTGCAGTTGTGTAGAGCTTTCTAGAGCCACAGCAGTTATGCGGGATATGATTGGATGAGTTGCAGGTATTAAACATCTGTCAGTGTCCACGATATAATGGCCGACAGCGACGTTATAGAAGACATTGAGGAAATTGAATTATTGCATATATGGCGTTTACTATATACATTCATGATGATTTATGACACTACTTCCTTAATTGTGTGTTAAGTCTCCTAGCCCATAATAAAAAAACTCATCAAGTGTGTTTGTGTGACCAACACTATAGAGAGGAATTGTGTAGCTGTCCATCTACAAGCATGATGATTTAGTGCCCCCTACTGATCAGATATTGGAACACCCAGACATTTATTTGTATGCCAAGAAAGTATTTCATCGCAAAACTAATGAAAAAACCCAGTGAGTGTTTGTTGGTTGTAACCAACAAAATGGTCAAATGATGCTTGTTGCATTTATGTAGTTAATTATGATGCAAAGGTAAATTATAATATAAAATATAATCTTATTATTAAAGTAATTAAAGTTAATAAATTCAAATATTTTGATCTCGTCTTTTCTATTGCTTCATTCAGAAATATTTGCATGTTTGCTGACTGAAAACATCCATGTGAGTGATACAAGGAAAAACGTCAAGGTTTCACTTCCTTTGCCATCCATACAGAAGGTGTCCCACCTTCCTGTCTTTCTTCCTAATGGAGACAGTATGAATTGCTCTGACATTTATCTCACACTAACAGCATCGCTGATTCCCTAGAGCTATAAAAGTCCAGCAGGTAAAGTTTATGTGGGTGTCTTAAGTGTATTACAAAGCATCTTTACAAATTGCATTAGTGAGTCATTGCCTTCTGCTATCTGTTTTCAAACTGTCTTTATACTCTGTGCTGGTGATAAACACTCTGTACTTTCAGTTTGTCACTTGGCAGAGGAACATATGTGGACAGAAAAAAGATGGGCATGAAAAGACTAAAGCTGTAAATGAATGAGAAAATTAATTTATTTACCATGTTGTTATTTTAAATATACACAACTTTTTTATTAAAGGTCTACATATGGATTTTTGTTTTATGTTGTTCTGTATGGCAGTCATTTTTTGAGAATGTACAACAAATGTTTTCAGTTACTGTTGCCATTATATAAAAGTTCTAGTCTAAAAGAGAACTAGTCATGTGATCTTAACATGTTGGCTCCTATGAAGCAACCTGCTTCATGTCAAATGTTTTTTTTATTACTGGTATCTATATTTAAAGATACTTTTCATAACATTTCTTAATGTATAACTTATTTTTTTAATGAGTGAAAATTTACACCTTCAAGCATTTAAGTATTAATACAATCAGCTTTTTTACAACATGTTTTTCCCTTGCGAATCATATCTGACTGGAGCAGCACATCATCTACTCTTAAAGTCTACAAAAACAAAAAAAAGACACTTTTAAGCATCCAGGGGGAGCAATTAGGGACCCTTTCCTTTCAAGTATTTATTATTTTATTATTTTAAAAGGGCTTGAGCAGGTATTCCTTGTTTGTGTGTTTGTCGTGGAGAGAGAAATGTGTCACCTGACAACACGTTCCACCTCTGACTTGTGTACGTCTGTTGACCTGTGCAAGACCTGTGTGTGTGATGCGACCGTCATCTTCCCTCGCACCGCGTCCCCCTTAAAACGTGAGTCCTGTCTATAGGAACCGCTACGGGAGTTCTGACGCGCATGCTTTGATAGCGTGTCAGAGCAAATTAGCTTCTGTGTGGTGGCGCCTTGGCACACAAAGCGTCTTTCGCTCCTGCCATCACCCGGCATATGTGCACAAGATTATAATTAATAAGCAAGCCCGTCAATCACACTTTAATAATAATAATTTAGCATTTAAGGGGCAGAGTGAGGTCATTGGCGTCTGTGCCTTTAATGTGGAATATGGGCTGGCTAATAGGGAGGCAGTGAGGCAAAGAGGCGGGGGCGAGATGAGGGACAATATTCACCTCGTTCGGTAGTTGTGCGTGGCTATCAACACGGTCACGTGAGTAGAGAGTTTAAGTGAAAGAGACACATTTGTAGCAATGAAGGAGGCTTGTAATTTCAGACATTACAAATGTGTCTTTCTTTATTCATTTGCTGTGCTAATAATTGTGCTGTATATTATATAGGATTTAAAGACTATGTTTAATTATACAGTAGTTGGGAAAATTTTCAAGAAGCACGTTTATTCATTATCTCTGTAAGTGTGTATAAACTCCATACAAGTTTAAAATGCAAGATTTTAGGTTACTAAACGGCAACCATGTGTGCATTTACATTTTTTTCATTTAGCAGATGCTTTTATTCAAAGTGACTTACAAATGAGAGGCAATTTAACATTTTGCCATAAAATCCAACAAGCCTAGCCTACAAAGCTATATTTACACATCGGAATTAGTTATTTGTAATTTGATTTAACTGTAAATATTGAGTCTCATTGGTGCAGTCACTACATTGCTCTGTTTGTATGATCGTCCCGACAGTGTCGGGTCAACCAATAGCACGGGTTTAGGGCGGGGCTCTGTGTTTGTTTGACCAATGGAAGATGTTGGGGAGTGCTTTGAATACAGTTTGATAAAGATAATTATTTTTGTGATTATGTTTTAGCGGAGCCAGTGAAACAGAAGTGCTGCCAGCGGCTAAAACACACACGCTGTCGCTCAATGTTGTTCTAGTGAAGTAAACAAGTGAACAATCACTGCATCTCTCTCGCTCTGTCTCTCTTTCTGTCTTGCTCGTTCACTGAGGTGACCATATTGCCATGGCCCTGTTCCACCATCCCTTATTACTCAGACACATCCGCTAATTGCAATCAAAATAACAAAACAACATATGTCAACACCCCAGAGACCACAGCACTGGTTTCCTGCAGTCACTGAAATGATGAGTGATGGTTGACAAATGAGCGCTTGATTGGTTACATAAATTACTTTCAGTAGATGGAGCATTTCACCAGGCAGTGCAAGCAAATGCTCATCATTAAACTGGGGAGGGGGAGTGCTGGGGAGAGAGAGGGGGGGGTGACAGGAGAAAAAGAGATAGACGGATATAGACACCGTGGACAGAAAGATAGCAGTTGTATACTTTAGTTCCATGTAAACTGACGTTTTCATTACATTAAAATACATGCATAGATTTTAATATAAATCCAAGAGGAAAAAGTATTTTTTTTCTTGATATGGAGTGATGGGAATATTGTACATATACAGTCGTCCAGATACTGTGCTTCTTAAATTTGTTTTGGGACAGGTTTGGCTCAACGATGCTTGAGTTCAGAAAATCCACAAGTTATAAAATCTAAACTAAAACCAAGTAGTTTTAAACCATTTTAATTATTTTTAGTTTTGGTTTAATCACTGTGTTTTGCCTTAGTAGGGCAGTCTTTTCTTTTTCCCTTGTAGGGCAAAGGAAATGGTGGTTTTAATTATGTTATCATGATCGGACTGCTAGAGCTTTTTGTTTTTAAATGCTGTTTATTTGAAACCTGAAATTTCCTTGTTTTTCAGTTCATACGTTATTTCAAATCTCATAATGAAATAAACAAACGGGATTTTTTTTAATTTAACTAGCGTTTGTAAAATCAATTGTAAATAGGATGTACTAATAATGCATTAACCTGCTATTACCAATAGAGGGCAGTAATTACTTACAAATTACAATTGCTGGGTTTCAAATATCACTGCTCAGCAGCGCATTTATTAATCCTGAGAATTTATTAAACTGCCTTAAACTTTCCAAACGTCTTTTGATATGCTTTAATAAAAAATCCTGTTAATAAAATCAAACTGTCAGTAACTGGCATATTGTACTGTAATAAATATTAATTGGGTGGGATAATAATCTCAATAATAACGAGAGGATGGGCTGTCAGACTTGTAGATCCACAGATCTGACAGAACTGGCACAACTGAGGAGAAAGAGAGAGAGACAGCAAAGGAGCTTTTGGCCCAAATAAACAATCTGAAGGAATTAATTTCCACAAATCTGTTTTAAATTGAATTAAAAAAGTAATAATTCATAATTCACTGTCAACTCAAAGATTCACATCCTTAACAGGTGAAGACTCTCCTTTCATTTGTTCCAGTCTTCTATTTTATCTTTTAAATAAATGACTGACTTCTTTTTACTCCATTGACCCACATAGAGCCGGTTTATCCCTCTTAGAAAACGTTTCAGTTCTTTATTCTTTACTGTATGTAACTCTTCTCCTGTGGCTCAGCCTGATCTTTGACAGGACATGCAGTAGTCTTATCTGTGGAGTACAGGGGAATTCCCAGTAGCTTATAGAATGATGGTGATATCTGTCATGTAGTAAAGTGTCTAATAGTCTCTGGGCAGAAGTCTGGTAATTGGTAACTGCTGTAATGTGTCTCCTGTTGGCTAGGACTCAAAGTAAATGGATTATCTTTGTCTGTTAAAGTGTCTGCAATGAGTTCAGTAGCACTGGCCTATTTCTGATGGACATTTTGAAGTGTTAGTGCTCTTTTTTTGACACAGTCCCCAGGCCCCACCCTGCCTTTATGATACAGAAACACTGTAAATAGTAAAACATGCTATAGCATAAAGTTTAAGATCACAACACAAGATCACACGATGTTTGACTGTTAGTACTGGATCTACAAAGGTAATAGTAGTCTTTGTAATGTGTGTGTGTGTGTGTGTGTGTGTGTGTACTGGTATGTAGTTTATAAGAACTGTGTATAGTGACAGGTATATAGTGATGTGTATAGCAACATAAACATGGTTTATGAGGACACTTCTTGAGTCCTTATAAACCAAATGGCTTAGAAAACATAAAGCTTGTTTTTTTATTAAATAATTGTAAGTTTCCTGTGAGGGTTAGAGGAAAGAAATAAACGTTTGATAGCTTGGTATAAAAATTATTGTGGCTATGGGGAGTGCCTGTAAAACACATATGCTGGTATTTGTGTGTGTTAGTATATGTGTGTTGGGGTTTGTTAAACCATATATTGGGGCCAAATGTGTACCCCAAATCTGAGTAAAACCTCCTTTTGGGTGTCAAAAGTGTCAAAAAGATTTCTTTAATTGTAAATATGCAGAAATGTTTCTGTTACGGTTAGAGTGTGGCTTAGAGTTAGGTTATAGTGTTTATAACTAGCTGTGTATAAAAGCAATAGAAGTTTATGGAATGTCTTCATTTAGATAGATAAAGGGTTAGGGTTAAGTAAACGAGCGCGTGTGCGTGTGTGTGTGTGCGTGTGTATGTGTGTGAGAATCGTGAATGGTTATGTGTGAATGGATAGCATGTGTATATCTGAACGTATACGTTTTGTAATGTGGCAGGCATAATTGGATCGTTCAGGTTAAAGAATACCTTGATGGATGGCAGTTTAACAAGGCAAAGATTGCACAAATGGGGTTTCAAAGAGCAGAGAAACTATAGCCACAGGAGTTAAAGCAGAGCTGGTCACGGACTGCCAGCAAGCACCTGGCATCCAGCCCATCTCCTCTATTAGAGAAAGAGTGTCTTAGAGCTACAAAACTGAGAGGATGTGCTATTTCTCACTTTAGCAGAAAGAGAGCAGAGAGCACCGAGATAAGCTGATCCACATTCAGATGTAGCACAGACAAGAGAAGACAGCTTCATATTTTCTCCTCAGAACTGGATTTATCTTTGTGTCAGACGACCACCATGCTTGTTAATTGCAATAGGTTTATTGTCTGGAGATACAGAATGCAATATACTTACAAGCTTTGTGGTAAATGTGTTTTCTAATGATCTTAAGGTGATTAGCAGGGCCCGTTGTTGTCAGTGATGTTACTGGCTGAATTATTATTGCTGTATGTCTGTGAAGAGACAGACAAGATGATGTTAGATATAAGCATAAGAGTCGGAAATGAAAGAGTATCAACTGAGAAAACAATCACTATAGGCTTGCAGTTCCTAATCATAATTAGAAAGCAATTAATTTTGTTCAGGAACGTTTTGTTTGGATTAAGTTTCCCTGTCTAAAATGTAGCTCTGCAAGCATTCTTGATTGTTTAATAATTGTATTTTTTTTGTCATTCCTGCTGTGCAGTATGTCATGTTTCCATCACACTTATTTAAAACTGTGAGATTAATATTTTAGTATTTAAATACATATTTGATCAATATAGTGAATATAAAGAAATTGTAAATAGTCAATGCTTAAGCAAATGTTGTCATTTTATCGTTTCCTGCAGTGCAATTTTTAAAATGTTAGTTTAAATAGAATTGCTTTTTAGTTTGTTTTTTATTGTCAGGTTTTAGTTTTTTGGGGCTCTCAGCTGGTAGAACAGTAGATGGCAGCATGGCTTTCCTTTAGAAGGGCTGTAAATTCCTCATCCATGATCCGTGTTCCTCTGTCAGATGGTGAGAATCCCAAACTATGATGTCATATGTATAGCAAATGAACAAAGCATAGTTATCCAATGCTAGTTTTTTTTTATTAGATCCTATCCAATTCCCTCTTAATTCAGTGTAAAATCAATGAGAAGGAATGTGATCACACCCAGATGTGATGCCATTATAATGCTAAATTTTGTTGTTTGATTTTGCTTGCAGAAATTTATGGGAAAAAATGGTTTAAAGAAATGACTAGAAATCCAATCAGATGGACATATTTTATATGATTCAATAATATGTGTCACAGACCGGGCTGACCATTTTTTTTTGTATACTGCCAGGAGAATGAGACACAGATTTTGATGACATCACTTTTCTTTATGTTTACAATGTGATTTCACCCCTTGTTTTATTTGTCATTTCAAAGTGGAATACATGCTACAAATCAGATTTGCCTCGATCTAATGTATCCTTAAAGACTTGGACTACCTGAAGTTCAATACTTTCAGAGTAAATGAGCTAAATATGGGCAGAGCTGTTTATGTATCTATAAATTACATGTCTGTGTGAATCTGAGGGTTTTATTGAAGAAATATTGGATGTTTTTCTGCCTTTCAATCTCATTAGAGAGAGCAAATGGGAATATGAGGTCAACTGTCAACAGTGGCTTGATTCAGATCAGACTGAGGGAGTTTGAGACGGAGCCAATGGGAAAAAATCCAATCTTAAAACTCTTGCTTTCAGGTCAGGTGCAGCGAGTCTCAGACTTGTTCCTACAATGTTTCTGTTAGCTGAGGGGTGGATCCCGTCTGTTTTAGGGCAGGGTGGAGGAAACTAAGCTGGCTGTGAATTGATGGGCCATTATCCAGGATCAAAGCAGGGCTCAGTCATAACAGCTCGGAAAAACACACTAATCCTGCTATATTAGTTAAATATGTGCTTGACATTGAATATAAACATAAGATACATTAACACAGACATCATTTAACTTTACATTGTATGATTTACATTGAGAGTAGAAAATCATGTGTTTGAAGTAGTGGACAGAACAAGTGGCATGGAAGCAGATTGGAATGCCTCAATAATTTTCTTATCCATTATGCCTCATGGGAAATCCCAACCCAATCCCAACCCATCACTTTTATTCCCGTATGCAGGTACATGTACATGTTAGACAGGCAGGAACTCAATGACCTCTTTGATGGATGGAAACCCTCCCTGATGTGGCAGTCCTTAGAAACAAGAGTTTCATTTCACATAGAATTACATGGACAAGGGCTTCAGGAATGTTAACCATTCCCTGTTTCCAAATCCTTGACGCTGTTCCTCAGAGGTGTTTCTATAAGGAGCTAGAGGACGTGACCTTGCCGTGATGTCATCAGCAGCTCAGCTTGTTCACATAGCGTAATAGGCAGCGAGTCACTGCAGGGCACCGCAACAGCTGAGCTTTGAAAACTATAAAATGATTTGATATGCCTCCCTCATGCCCACAGTGCCCTGCTTTCATTCTGTCACTCATGAATCTGTGAGGCAGAGGATGAGAGTGAGGTACGCTCGTCTCTGTCATTCTACTAAGCGTCTGTTGCCCTTGTACTCTATTAGTTTATCAGGGAGTCTCTTATGGAGTGGTAATCATTACCAATATAATAAAGTGATTTATAGACTCTGTGAAAAGAGATCGAGATTCTGTTTGTCCGGACGTGTGTGTGTGTGTATGTGTGTGTGTGCCTAAAAGTGACCAAAATCTGAGCAAAAACCTTTTGGGGACGCATAACACTATTGAAATATAAATAAAGGTTTTTTAACTGTAAAATTGCAGCAAGTTTTCCGCTAGCGTCAGGGTTAGAGTGTGGGTCAAGGTTAGCTTATGTTGTTTCTAACTAGCTGTGTAGAAAAGCAATGTAAGTCTATGAAAAGTGTTCATTAAGATAGTTGAGTAAACATGCGTGCATGTGTGTGTGTGAGTGACCCTCTGACTTACATTGCCTCAAGAAGAAATCTTGAGATGCGTTGGTATCATGAGACACTAAGCTAATCTTTAAGTAATTTTATCTTTCTCTGTGCTCTTGCGACTGCTTGAGTGGTAGTTGGTGAGAATGTGTGACCTCTGGTCTCCGTGGAGACGTGACCTGCTACTGTATTAGTCACAGATGCTGGAGATTTAAATGTCTGCTGGGCTATTGTGAGAGTGTCAGCTTGGCCTTACAGCATTAAAGTTCTTTTAATGTAGATGTATAATTCCTTTAGTTTGCAGCTGTTTGTGTGCTGTGATAATAACTTGAACCTGCTGTATTTAGATGTCATTGACACAAAAATGTCTTGTTCTACACATATAAAATTATTTAAAGAAATAGTTCTTTTAAAAAGACATTTCTGTTGTTAGTTACATAATTATAACCGCAGATCAATGGATAATGGACAAAAAGCACTAAAACATTAGTCTATAGTCTATTTATCTATAGTCT